>BQNB010135547.1:0-18141 GCA_026074375.1 Tanacetum coccineum | reverse complement strand
GACCCGGGAACAACTTCCCGGTTTACTATGAATGTGATTTTGGAGGTTATCCTTGTATTGTATATCTATAAGTATTTACATATTTATTTATATATATATCATAAAAAGGGTGTGAAAGCCAACAAATCAGCAGTCATAAGCACATATCTTGTCCCAAAAACAAAACCACATTTCGCACAGTTCAATTCAAAACATTTCAAAACACATTTGAGTATTATTTCCCCCCAACGGAAAAACAGTAAAAAGTGAGGCTACGAGAACTCACCTCAAGTAAGTCTTTAGCAACCAAATCTCAATCACACAAGCAAATGCAACGACGCCCGCACACGACCTAGTCCAGTTAATGCCCCAATTTAATCATCCAATCCTAAACAATCATTACATTTGATGCATAGAGTTTAAACGCGTTGTACAATGACCCAAAATAATTTAGTGGTGTGATGGTTGACGACATATTTCCACTATCATATTAATCTCATTCCCCGATAATACTTACTTATACTATTTAGAGAAAATAGATAAGGAATATAAATAAATATTTATAATTAATAATTATAAATATATTTCGACAAGTTCATTCGGTAAACCTTAGTCACTTCAAAATAATCATAATACGGTCAAAAATAAAACGTTTACTCATAATAAACACACTAGAGAAGTTTCGAGAAAAATTATATTTTTCGTCTTTTAGTGAATTTATTAAATAAATAAAATAATTAAATAATATTTTATTATTTAAAATCAAAAATCATGTTTTTATGAAAATTTCTAAGTATAAATTTTTTACGAAATTTCGACATGACCCGTACGTTTATACAACGTTTTCCAAGGTTTCAAACCTCATTTTCAACAATTTTCACAAATTCGACACTTTTTGACAAAATTCTAAAATCTCAATCTTTAACGTTTACTAAAACGTTTTTCTCAAAATACCGTTCAATATCACTTCGTAAATACATTTCACTTTTAAAAGTCCGACCAAACTCTCATAACAACTAAATATCGCTCAACAAGGGTCCATTAGGACTTTTATAAGTCCAAAATACTATCCAAGTCCAAAACTAAGGTCCATTTACATATATAAGCTCATACTAATATGTAGAAAATAATCTGGACCACAATAAGCCCCTCCATTAAGCCGCGGCTTAAATGGACTTATTGGGCCGTGAGTCCAATAGCTCAAAAATACGTATATTAAGCTTGAAATAAGCTAATAAGCTACGTATCGCATTTGGTTACTACCATAAGCCTAAAAAATAATCCACAACATACGTCATAACACAAAAATAATCAAAATCACTTTCCTAGTGATTTTGGGAAACTATACGTGGCATATAAGCTCAAATAAGCCAAGAAATAGCTTAAAATAAGCCTGAATAAGTCATACAAGCTACTTATAAAAAATAAGCTATTTAGCAACATATATTATTCAACCATCACGACCACAACATAAAAACTACAAAAACCCTCTTTTTCTTTCTTTTATTACACCAACCAAACACACCCTTTTTTTTGGTTCGTTTCCAAAAATCGATTTTCACAACGATCAACTTGTACAACTAACATCTATGCATCAAAATAAACCCAAAAGGACAAAAACAAAAATTTTAAATTTGAAGACTTACAAGAAATTCTTCAAATTTGTGATTTCGATCACGAAACGGACAATCCCAAACGTTGTTTAATGAAATAACCAATACAACTATAATCAACCCCAAAAATGTTATTTATATTTTTCGACCTCTCAACGTTTTGATAATAACAAAATGTAAAAACATTTACGATAAAATTAAACGTTTACAAATTATTAATTGTAAAATTCTATTTCTAAGATTAGTGATCACTTAAGATATGAACAAACAAATCATTAAGCATGATTAGTGATCAAGAAAATATTTTTCTCTCATCAATTACATTTTTACAAATTATTTTCACAAAATTAATTATACAAAATATTTTCTAATTAAAAAAAAGTTTTATTAAAAACTTAAAATTTGAAATTCACATTTTCCCCCTAAAACGGAAGCTTCTACACCAGATACAACCTTCCATACAAAAAGAAAAAAAGGGAGCGGAGTCTAGGTGGTGGCCCCCTTATAGGCCTGGTGGCCCCCTTATATATATGGGACTGCCAGGACCACCACCAGTTACCATTGGTTTTTCCTGTTTATAAATACTGGTCCACCCCTTGCTGAAAATCATTCCTCTTTGCATGAAATTTTTCAGTCTATTCTTTCTCTCTCTAAAACTTCTTTCTCTCACTAAAACTCTTGATCACTAACATATTTAGATCTTGTTTCAAGTGATCTAATCTCTTCTTCTCATCTATTCCCTCTCATTCAAGTGAAAGAGAAAAACACTCGTATTCGTCAAGAAACGAAGTGTTAATTAGTGATCTCTCCTCTTTTTTCTTCTAAGTACCAAACCTCTATTGTATTTATCTTGTGTATTTGTGTGATTCGGATATTGTGTAGATCCGATAGTGTAGATCTGGTGAGTATGTATATCTTGTGAAGTGGTAGATTAGTTCTAGATAAGATTAAGACTCGACATTTAGCTTAGTGTCAGAAAATAACGTAAGCGACGTGTAAACGGTTTTCACAGCCTAAAGGGAGCTTGTTGACATAGTGAAATCTTGAGTCAGATACTCAGGGAGTGGAGTAGGATGAAGAGGTGCTTCGTAGCTGAACCACTATAAAATCTTGGTGTCTTGGTTTGATTATTTCTTTCCTTATCTCTTTACATTATTATTTTTATTATCTAATTTTAGTTTAGATAGTTATTGCTTGCTCATATTGTGAATTGGTTATGTTAAGAATCGTTTTCCCCATCTAGGATATAATAACAATGATTGATAAATTACACAGCAGAATAATAAACACAAATCAAAGTTACTTCAAGGTTTTTCTTTATTAATCAACACAACCCCAAATACTATTTGATGAGAATAGATCAGTTACTCTAAGTAGTAACAAGGATTTACAATCCTTGAGGCTAAACTCTAGACATCTACACTAATTATACAAATGTGTACACACACACTTTTGTATCTAGTTGACTCTCATATGATGAACACACACTTTTCTGAATGCTTAAAACAATATGCCTGGACCTCCTTTTATAGCATAAGGAGTCAAGGCTTACATGGAAACTAATAAAAGATATTAATGAGAGAATCAATTAATTATTCATCTTTATTTTTTACCTAATCTGATAGAATCCTCCAATTCTTATCTTTTGTGGAATTCTTCAATTACAACTTTGGTCCTTTTTGTTTCCATCTTGTTTCATTCTTATTTTGTCTTATCAACTCAAATATAATTCCCAACAATCTTCCCCTAGTTGATAATGACAAAACCAAATAAGCACGAACTTCCCCTGAAGTTAATATACAAATGAAAACTTCCCCTTAAGCTACCAAGGATCTACAAGTTGCAAATCATCAAATCTTCTTCCCCTTTTTGTCAACATCAAATAGGGGACTAAAGTATACAACTTTGATCTTCACAACTACTAACCAATATTACACTTCTAATCTAGCCTTCCAACAACTTAAATTACCCTCCATGACGCGCCTTTAAGATAAATGAACTTGAGCAGTAGAAACTTAAACTAGCAGTAGTAATAATAACTAGCAGTAGTAAAAACCTTCACCTCGATGCAGCATATAAATGGTTAAACATTTAACATTAAGCTTCCCCTGAAACCCATATGTTATCCATTTCTTGAATGTAGGCTCTATGTAATGATTACTGATGAAGAAAACTAAGTATTACGAACTTGATGTTGAAGTAGAACAACCCAAACTTGTGTCTTATATCTTGCACTATCCACGTGACTTCGAACGTATACCCAAACCGATGTATAGTGTAACACCCCCAAATTGGGTCGCAGCGGAATAAGGGTCCGGGGCGTGTTACTTCAAGATCAACAGCACAAGATATACTCATGACTTAAGCAATTATATTATGAAGTAATGCTCCCAAACCCATATTCCGTTGTGACCTATTTTGGGGGTGTTACAAAAGAAGATAATACTAAGTCAAAGAATCAAGCAAAGTACGCTACACCTCTCACAAAGTACGCTGCACTTCAGGACAAAGTTAATGAAGGACAGTTAATAACCTAAGTACGACATACTTCTACATCATGTGCGCCACACTTTATCTCAGCAATAAAGATCTACGCGTTAAAGAAGCAAAGTACGTCGCACTTCTCAAGGAAGTGTGCTAGACTTTTCCCCTTACCCAACCTATAAATTGAGAGTAAATTCTCTCATCTTACACACCAACACATACCTTACACACACAAATCATACTATCATTAGAGAAGAAGAGGAGTGGTGAGGATCTTAGGATCCAATGATCCAAACACCCCTTTAATCCGCTACTTACCACCATATAACCACCACTCTCCACCACGAATTACTACTAAATCACCACTATTTCTAGACCTCCAACACCATATTTTCAAAACCTAAACACATTATACCATGAGGATTAGACAATTCAAACCAAATCTCTAATTCTTTTACTATATTAAACCCGTCACCAAACACACCATTTGGCGATGTGTTCTTGATTTCCAGCGGGTTCGTGACAGCTCCGTGGGTTATATCATAAGGTTTCGGATGTTGGTTGTTTATGGAAAAATTGGTTATTAGTTTGGTTATGATGCAGTATTCTTCATTTGTTTCGGCAATATGTGAAACATGAATAATATTTGGATGATTTTGCTATGACTTATGAATATATATGTTTATGAATTTGATGTTATCTTTGCTTGGATCATTGTTTATCTCTTGGTATATCATTGCAATTGAAATAGGCCGAAAGGGTTAATTGTCTTGATGTATTTTGAACCGATTGTCTATGGCGTGTCAATATCATACTTGTGAGAATTGTATGGTAAATTGATAAACAACTAAAGTAGAATGATGTTTAAGACCCTTCCTTATGTTGACCGACCGGGTTGGGAGGAATTGATATGTATGCATATTTGAGATAAACCGTTCTTAATGTGCTTGTGATGATGTAGTATATAGGCCGAAAGGATTCTATGTCATTATTGGTAGACATGCTTGTTATTATGATTACCGTCATATATGACTTGTATGCTTTATTTATATAAAGTCTCGCTCTATCTATATCTATTATGTTATGTGGATCATTCCTTGTTTTTTGTTTGCTCAATACACACGTTTTGGCTAATTGATATGTGACATTCATTTAGCTTTGTTACTTGATAAACAATCTATGAATTGCTACAAATCCCATGGAATGACATGGACTTCCCTAATACTATATTACACTCGATAGGGTATACTTGCGCGAATATTGTTATTTTACTCAAAATCAGTATCTCTAGTTATTATAAATTTAAAGCTTGTAAAAACATACATCAATCATTTTGTAGAACCTTGAGTAATACAATTCAAGTGTTTCACCATCCTTGGATGTAAAATTTTCAAATTCCTAATATAGATTGGTTTCAAAATCTTGAACATTGATTGATTCACCTTGTTTTAACCTTTCAATAGCTTTCCACATTTTACATGCATTTGGACAAGCATTAACTGTGGAGTAGATATCATTATCTATCCCTGTGAGAATTATCTGAACAGCTTCAGCTTCAGCATCCAATTGGTTCCTTATGTCTTGTGAAACATTCTTATAGTTCTCCATGTACCCTTCTGTAGTGGTTTCTGAACTACCTTCTGCAACTGGAATTGTTCTTTCAGCCCATTTGAATTTGTAAGGTGGATTCTGGAGACAATAGTGGATGAGTTCATTGTTAGGTTTGGTGTCGATGTATCTCTTGATTCGGGATTTCCACTGAACGTAGTTACCAGGTGCTAACATTGGTGGACGGTCTTTACCACCTGCTTCCATGATGGCATTGTGAAGAGCATTTGATGTTTGAGTTTGCAAGTTGTTATTGGTATTTGACATTTTGATGTTGTTGTGAATGGATATCGGATCTTAAGTTTTATGAAGTGATTGAGATTGTGGTTTGATATGGAATTCTAGTTTACGGGATTTTACAAGTCTTGATTAAACCAAGAAAAGAAGTGAGACTTTTACAGGATTTTACTAAATCAAGAAGAAACCGTAAAACTAAAGAAGAATTTCTGATTTTACTCTGATGTTCTTGTTTATATGAAGCCCGAAGTTAGTCTCTTCCCACCTGATGCGCGGATCGACCTGAATCACAGAAATTATACACAAATCGCAGAAGCTTTGTGACACAAACCGCAGAAAGCTTAATTACACAAATCACAGAAAATTAAGTTACACAAATAGCAGGAATCGTAATTAACACAAACCGCAGGTTTCTTGTAGTGCACAAACCGCGGGACCTTTTAATTACACAAACCGTAGGTTTCTTGAAATTTTGACATAGTTTAGTTTCGTAAAATGTCACAAACCTCAGAAATATGTAACCCCTATAAATGCATAAACCGCAAAATACTATAAAGACACAAACCACAGAAACAAAAAAAATACACAAACCGCAGGGTTCTATTTGCACAAACCGCAGGAGTTAATTTTTTTTGCCATAGTTTGTGTTCGTCCAATTTTCATAAACCATAGAAATGTAACCCTGTAAATGACACAACCCGCAGAATAGAATAATGCACAAACCGCAGAATGCTTAGATGCACAAACTGCAGGATTCAAGTCATAAATCGCAGTCTTCAACACTTTGTACACAAACCGCAACATTCAAATTTAAACCTAGAATTTTTGATTCAAAAATGTTGTTTGTTGCTTCAATAAGCTTCTAGTAAGTACGAAAATGATATAAGTACAACTTGATGATTCAAACTAACAACAAAAGTTTGGTTTTTAATGATTTTCGAATGTCTTTATTTTCAAAAACCATGAACAAGTACTAAAGTTAAAAAGAAACTATGTTTGATTCTTGTATAAGCTGTTTTAAGTTACAAGTAAGCTATAAACTAAGACTTTAAACAAGCTTAAGAATCAAAACTCAAAGAAACAAAATAAGCCGAAGCTAAATCCATGCATTTTGATTAAAAAACCACGACTCAAAAACTATGAAAACCCATTGGCAATTGATACCATATGTTATCCCAAATACTAATTCATATCACAACTAATAAGCATACCAATAAGCTCTTAGTGAACCAAATAAGCAAGAAGAAAAGTAGAAAGAATGAAGAGAGAATATTAGATTGAGAGAGAAAGAGTGGTGGATGATTACACACACATACAATGTAACCAACACCCTCCTAACATGCTAGGAGGGGCCTTTTTATAGTCCAAGCCTTTTCCTAGGCATTGGGCTTTCTATCTTGGGCCGACCTTGGCTTGTGTTAGGATTTGAGCCTGATACATGGATAATATTAGCTTAAAGTCTAAGCCCGTTGAACCCGACTAGCCTATTACATAACAAGACTAATTAATACAAAGATGACCGACGACATTCTTGTTTGACTTGTATAAAAATAAGGCTAACAATTTTTATACTTAAACTTGACAAATAAACTAGACTATATACTCACATATAAATTACTAAGTATTTTCTTTAATAACGATGAAAAGATAAAATAATAAAATATTATTATTTTAATACTCGACTATAAGAAGAAAAATGTATTTTTAAAACTTTTATAAATATAAAACTTCTATTAAAAACGTGTAGAAACTTATATCAAAGATGTCATAGGTAGTTAACTTGGGGTATCGGGTAAACTGCCAAAACTTATTTACTCTTGTTTATTTCTATTATATATAATATATGTATACATACTAGTAATGTAAAACATTTTTTATAGAGTCAAACTACTACAACCACCACACAACCAATGATACTAAAATCCTTCTCGTAACAATAGTACAACTATTTTTGAAAACTTGTATGCATCTTCATAATTTCACACCATATTAATTCTGAACCAAAACCTTTATTATTAGGTCGTGATCGGGCACAGTTGTGCAACACCGCGTGATCATTCCGTTTATGCTACTTTACCTCACCAGCTAAGGTGAGTTCATAGCCTCATATCTTTACCGTTTTACGTACGTTTTATAACTTGGGGTGAGAATATTGCTTGTTTTTAAAAACTGGACACAAGTGTTTTACGTTACTTTTACCTGTTTACGTGTTGCCTAAGTTTACGTTTAAACCACTACTTCCTGAACTATCATGAACCGTTAATTCCTTGATCGACCGTACTGGTTGAGTGAGTGTGAGTGAATAAATAGATCTATTGGGGTAATAACCCCTGTCCGAGTTGGTGATTCTTACTGGTTGGGTACTTGACGGACTGTAAATGACAACAAACGTATATCATGTCGAATTTCATTTGGTGGTCTTTGGTTGGACACCTTTTGGGGCAAGTTTCACTTGGCATGATTATATGCTACATACTTATTGAGCCTCGGTAACATGAGCTTAGAGCTGCGTAAACACCCTTTTTATATGATATTGTATTTGTTATAATAGTCACATATGTTTTATAACTTGTGGTCCACACTATTACGTTTCAGTATAAACCTATGAATTCACCAACTTTTGTTGACGTTTTAAGCAATGTTTTTAGGTGCTTAGGTTGGATATTCGCTCAAGGTGCTACTTGAAGTCTAATTGCTATATGACAACCATTTTCAAGACTTCTATATAATCATGCTTGTTAATTATTTTGCAGACTTTTATTTCGCTTCCGCAAACTTTAAAACTTCATTTGGGATTATTGTAAGACTATTTATTTTATCAATGTAACAAGTGTGATTTTTCAAGACGTACTCTTTAGAGGTCGTTCTTTGTACCTTGAAATTGAGATATCCATGACAAGTCACACCCTCGGTTATCTTTTCTGTTAGGACCTGATTTAGGAGTATGATATACATATAGATATGTGTAGAAAGTGATTGATATAAGATATCTGGCTATGTTGGACATTGCGTTCATCGAAGCTTATAGAGGCTTGAACTTTTAAAATAAGCTAATGTAAAGATTTTAAAAGTAAACAACAACAGGTTCTTGAATCTCAATTAAAAAAACAAACAACCTCACAAACTATCAAGATCATAAGAACTGCTAAACAAATCAACCAATAACCACAACCACTAATCAGATATGGTTCTATAACCTAAATTGGTAATAGTTCTATTACCAAACTAGAGATCAACATTTTAACGAATCACATATCTTGAGAGAGAAAGTATGAGAGCTTTTGAAGAGGTAGAGAGAGAAAGTAACAAGGGTTATTAACCCTAAACTAATGCAATCTTCAGTTTATATAGCTCAGCTTTAGAATTCCAGACCTTCAGCTTCAACAATCCTTTCATTCTCAGCTAAAAACTTTGACTACTACAAAACAAGTTACAAATAAACCAAGTTAGGTCCCTTAACTATCTTTTCAGGCTTACATTACATATTTTAACATCCCCCTTAATCTTAGCCCAGAAACAATCAAAAAGCCCAAGTTTAGAAACCAATTTCTCATTCTAAACTTTGTCTAGCCCTTTAGTAAAAACACCTATTGTTTGATCAGCCGAGCTTATCTTTTTTGTTTAAGTCAGTTTAGCTAAAAAAATTCCTTACAAAATGAAGGTTAATTTTTAAATGTTTTGTTTTTTCATGAAACACAGGGTTAGTAGCAATTTTAATTGCTGCTTGACTGTTAAAACAATAATTTTACAGGCAAGAATTATTCCCTATTTAGATCCTTAAAAATCTTAAGGATCCATACTATCTTAAAAGTCACAAAATCCATAGCCCTGTACTCAGCTTCTGTTGATAACATTAAGAGGGTATTTTGCTTTTTGCTATTTCAAAAGATCAAAGAACCATTTAATTTTATACAAAAACCAGTGACAAACTTTCTTGTAACAAGACATTTACTCCAGTCAGCATCCATAAAAGCTTCAAAAGAAGCAGTAAGACACTTGACAATATGAATACCTTTACTTGGACAACTCTTTAAGTATCTCAATACTTTAAGAGAAATTTTTAGATGAGACTTTAAAGGCTTGTTCATAAATGTATTAAAACAATGCACATAATAAGAAATGTATGGCCTTGTATGAGTAAGATAAATCAAATTTCTAATCAACTTTTAATACTTAGTAATGTTGTCTAAGACTGGAACCTTTTCAGATGGTTCATTTGTTATAAAAAAAATGTGTTCCAAAGGAGTAGCAGAAGGCTTGCATGCAAGCAAACCAAAATCATTTAAAAGGGTCAAGGCAATATTTCCTTTGAGATAAGCAAATACCTTTTCTAGTTTCAAATGCCTTAATACCCATAAAGTACATGAGTTTACCCAAATCGTTAATCAGAAATTTTGACCTAAAAGATTCTTTAAAATTTTCAATCTCTTTCAAGTCGTTATCAATGATGATAATATCATCAACATATACAAGCAGTGCAACAAAACTACTTGATTCAGATTTAGTAAACAAAGAATAATCAATTCTACTCTGTTTAAACCTATTTTATAGTAAAGTTGGGGTTAATTTGGCATTCCATTGTCAAGGAGCCTATTTTAACCCATGTAAAGACTTTTTGACTTTGCAAACTCTCCTATCATTAAAATCAAAATATCCATCAGGTAATGACATATAAATAGTTTTAGAATACTCAAACACCTAACATCACAATTTTGACCACTAGAGAAAAGGTCTTATCAAAATCTATACCTTCCTTTTGATTATACCCCTTAACCACTAGTCTAGGTTTATACCTTTTAATTTCACCATTGGACTTATACTCTATCTTATAAACTTATTTACTTCCTATAAGTTTTCTATCCTTAGGCAACTCAATGAGTTCCCAGGTATCATTTCTATATAAAGCATCCATCTCATTATTCATTGCTTCTATCAGTGTTGATCCTTACATGCTTGCCAATGAGTTTTGGGTTCCACATTATTATATAACTTAAACACAAAACAAACATTTTTAGAACTTAATTTTGAATAACTTACAAACTTTTCTAAACCAAATTTTACTTTGGAATCAACCACAAACTCATTATATTTACTAGGAAACACAGAAGATCTCATAAACCTTCTTACTGGTTGATTATTTTAAAAACTTTGATATGCATCTGCATATTGTATACTTTAATTGTTACTCTTAGAATTTATAATATTTTCCTCAAGTTTTGCAGCCATTTCATCATCAATTACTGGCCTATTAGAACAAAAAAAATGCCCAAATTCATTCTCAAAATGGTTAATAGTCGGACTTTCATAATGAGGAGAGTTACGGCCATCACTATTAGGATTAGCATTTTCTCTCTCATCGTCATTGGGTAAATAAAGAACATCATATACAACTTTATCAAATAAGTTAGTATGATTCAGTTCTTGATTAGGGTCATTAGGAACATCAGATGTAGTTTTTATCTTAAAAGGAAACACATTCGCAAAAAAGTTTACATCTCTGAAAAAAATAAATTGTTTCCTTTCAAGACTGAAAAGTTTGTACACTTTCTTAACATTTGAGTACCATACCAAAACATATTTTTTAGATATACTACTAAACTTATCATTACTGGTAAGTATATAAGCAAAAAAAAGACACCCAAAAGTTCTAAGATGGGATAAAGACGGTTTTCTATTAAACACAAGATTATAAGAAGATCTTCCATTCGATGAATGCAATGTGTTAATCAATTAAGTTGTAGTAAGAATACATTTAGACCATAAATTCAAAGATAATCCCCCCTGAAACATAAGAGATCTTGCAATATTCAAAAGATTCTTATGTTTCCTTTCAACAATCCTATTTTGATGTAGGGTGTAAGCACAAGATGTTTAATGTATTATACTGTTTTCTTCACAAAACTTAGTAAGCTTATGATTAACAAATTTAGTACCATTGTCACTTCTAAAAGCTTTGACACTTTTTCCAAATTGATTTTTAATCAAATTATAAAATCTATAAACAAAATCAAACACATCATCCTTAGATATATGTAAATAAACCTATATAGCCCTAGTGAATTCCTCAACAATAGTAAAAAAATATTTGAACCCTTCTTTACTAGTAACTCTGTTAATATCGATTAATATTTTGTATATATTGTTGGTGTAAAATGATGACTAAGATATCCTTTGTATTTTAATGATGATAAATATACATTAGGAGACACTTAAAAATCATTATCGAAAGCATGAAAGAGAAGAACACTCCCTATACGTGCATCAGAAGAGAATCAAGTAAAGAAACAAAGCCAAAAGATGAAATAAAGTTTATGTGATGACCTTAGAGATTGTTTTAGTATTTTGGCAATAACTCTTTTACCCGGACTCCGATTTAAGTGATTTAAAAGGCAATGGAAAAAGAAAAAGAAGATCTAAAACTTGAGAAAGGGATTAAAAACAACATCCTGGTACGCAGGGAACGTGCCAGCACATGGCTAGCATACCAGCCGCGAATTGATACCCGACACGTGTGGATCTTTCAATAAAGGTATGTACATGATATTTGAGCTATTAGGTAAACTTGTAACGAGGTTTGTACTTAGAGAGAGGCCAAAACAAGTCCTCCCATTTTTGATAAAATGCCAACTAAATACCTTTACTAAAACACCTCTAGTGTCACACCCCGCTAAAGCGGAAATAGGAGGTGCGACATATTAATAAACATCACACAAGATGATAGATAAAACACCATACATGATTAAGATAAAAGTAAAAATATCTAAATTACAACAATTCCAAGTACAAGTTCAAAAGTACTAACATAAACTGTTTTTCATCCAAACATAGATATCCTAAAAGACAAGAACTTCGTAAGAAAGAAGACATCTTGAAAATGTCCAAATGCAAGTGCTAAGTTTTTTACTTTAGGAAGGTCACCTGAAAAGCATGATAAAAACGGTTAACTATTGAAAATATTTGGTGAACTCACATGATTATGTACACAAAATATAGGTTTTGATAAAAGATTTGATGTCCAAAATAGTTTCCAAATCAATATCAAGTTGACGTAACAAGTCAAGAATCCAAAATGATTCAAGTTTCCAAAGACAGTTCCCGTTACCTAAAGTAACGTAACAATTTATATTAAATCTCCAAAGACAGTCCCCGTTACATACAGTAACGTGACACAAATCAATGTATGTATGCTATAGTGTTTATGCGAGGCACTACTTAAACGTATTCCGCTTGTCCGTTCCAAATATCCAAACAAGTTTCAGTTGTATAGTGTGGCACAAACACTTAGTACGAAGTGAAGAGGGGCTAATCACCTAATAGCGCTATCCATAAGTACTAACGTCTCAATCCCATTGACGGGGATATAGTGAGCTAAAAGTAGTGACGGGTTCCAAGCATCAAACAACATACATATCAAGTTCAAAGTTCAATGAGTTTTCAAGGTTTAATAAGTTTCACGGTTCAACAAGTTTCAAAGTTTAACAAGTTCAAGTACGTTTCAAGTTCAGGTATGCTCAAAGTTTAAACACTTAAAAGTACAAGCATAGCAATTTAAATACGACACATCATGCTTTCTATCCCAAAATAGTAAAAACGGTAAAAGAGGGGCTGTGAGAACTCACCTCAATAGTTAGGACAAATGATGACTTCACGACAAATTACAGTAAGTAGGCAACCCAAACAAACGCGCACCCTTCTACCCGAGACCTAAGGTAAATAAATATACCTAATTAGATCCTAAACGATATGCTTGGATGTTATAAACATTTATTATATAAATTTCATGTTCATTTTTGTTTTGCAAAGTTCATTTTTTAACGTTTCACATAAGATCGTAAAATGCCCCGGCTTTCCCGTCACTTCAAGAGTTTATTTGACCAAGTAAAAATTACTTCCAGTTTTAGACCTTGCAATATCTCATTCTACCATGTGTCTACTGTGTCCAAAATTATTTGCAAGGTTTTTCCCAAGGTTTAACTTGTCTAAAATGGTAATACTCCAATTTTTACTCAAATCAGTCCACTTTTTGTATTAGATTTTTACTTAGGGCTTCTGGAAATCATTTATTAACATGTTAAACTATTTATTTACCAATTTTTAGCCATTGGAGTGCTTCCAATATTAATTTATGACCCATACAAGTTAGGTGTAAAATTAAATCCAAAACAGTCCAAATAGCCAATCAATTTGTCTCAGCCCAAAAGGTACCCAATTCAACCCATATTTCCATTTGACCTTTAGAATTTTAAATTCAACACATATACTTAGTTTTAGTAGTGTTGTGGGTCCATATCTTGCAAGTATGACAACTTTATAGTTACTTTAAGTGGTTTGATTTTTTGGCCAGCATGCATTTTTAGAAATTGTTCCTTACAAAATCTAGTATTTTGTTCTCAAAAACAATTCCTATCACTAAAGACCAAACACATCTGGATACTACATGAATATATAAATCTTTTAGAGGTGGTTTGTAGATAAAAACATAGACTTTTATGAGTTTTACAAGATTTAAAGTCAAATCTGCCATTTTTATACACTTTCTGCACATGAATCTTGCATAATTTGTTTCAAAATGCTACGTACCTCCACTCAAGTTTGGCCAAACTAAAAAATTGTATAAGACTCTTTGAAGTTATTTTTGAAAAAAAAAGCAGCCATAACTCCCAAAAATGAGTGAGATATGACTGTTTTAGTGAGATATAAATTGTCAAACAGCCCACTATTCTATTTTAGATCAACATTGCATGCATTTTTCTACTACCTTTGTTTTAAAAACGACCAAACCATGTGCATGTACTCTATTTAAAACAATTTTAGAGTTATAATACATCCTTAGATCAAAGATTTATTGTGGTTTAGTTAGTTAAAAAGATTATGCAAGATAAAGTGCAAAAAATTAAGATTTAAACTCTCTTGGTGCAAGAACAACACAAGTTATCTTACACTAAGGTTTTTACCCTGATTAATGGAAGATGTATAAAATATAAAGGCTAAGATGTTGAGATATCTTAATGTACCTCTTCTATAGCTTCTTGATTCAAACCCTTAACCCACAACTAGCTCATTTACCCTAATACATCATTATTCTTGATCAAATCTTGCAAAGTCTTGAATGTTTTTATGTTACTTCCTTGTTGTTAGTGTTTTCTAAAGAGAGAAAAGAGGAAGAGATGGCTGAGATTTTAGATCTAAGTTTGCATGAGGTGAATGAGGGAGGAGTGAGGTGTAAGGGTGAAGAGAAGGATTGAGGATAAGTGTCCTAGGGTGTGTGTACATGTGTCATTAAGAAGAATACTATGGGTGTGTGAGTTGTGAGGGACGGATAAAACAAGGGGGGGAATGGTTTTGAAAATTTTTATTTGTTAATATTTGATAAGTGTAAGTATAGTTTAAAAGATGTAAGTTAAATTGTATAATTTGTATACATTCGGTAATTACGTAAAGTATCGTAAAAACATAACTTTTAAAAATGGTTTTGTGAGTTAGTTAAATTATCTTTCTCAAAGGTGATTTACAAACCTAATAGATGATTTTAATATTATATACCTGAAAGGTGATTTTACAAACCTAATCGATGATTTTGATGTTATCTATCTGAAAGGTGATTTTACAAACCTAATCGATGATTTTGATGTTATCTACTAGAAAGGTGATTTTACAAACCTAATCGATGATTTTAATGTTATCTACCTAAAAGGTGAACCTAATTGATGATTCTAATGTTATCTTCTTGAAAGGTGATTGACAAACCTAATGATGTTTTTGGCATTATTATAATGTTATTTGAGCATATCGTTGGTCATTATGACCGTTAACTAGGATCATTAGGTCAAAGATGCGTTCGTATAACTAAGGCTCCTAATAAAACAAGCATTTAACGCTAAAATTGACATGACCACATAAGAGTGACTCCACAAATAATTAAAAGAGTCAAAATATCATTTGTTTGCTTTTGGTTACTGACCTCAAAAATTAACGGTTATCACATCTAGCCAAGGCTAAAATAGGCTAAAACTCTTTTGCCAAACCTAGGAAATTCTTACTTTTAATACACCATCAAACAAATAAATTCATATGACCATAATCTATGTATACGTCTTCTCTTATCACGTAACGGGTTTACTTTCTTATTGGTCAAACAAAGTCAAATGTCAGTTTGCGTAAACGCATCCTTTCCCATTACGGGAAGTGCTTTACTTGAGATGCAAAGCATTTAGCTTATTTGCATCATGGTGATTAGTGATTATGCTAATTGTTGCTTCATCATGGATTATGTCACTTGGCTATTTAAGTTTGTGTTATTTGGAAGTGTAATGTCCTTTGTACATTTCATCCCACAAATAAACAATGTTTTACAAACTCCCACACTAAACATTCTATGTTCTTAACATTCTCTACACATCACATTTATCCCACACATCACATATATTCAACATCCCAATAAATGTTCCCTTAATCATTTGTTTGTCCCCAACATTCCAAACAAATCAATATCATACATTCCTACACAATCCTATTTTATTCTGTTAGGAATCGAGAAAAGACTCGGTCACTACCAAATATATAGTTCTTAGCTCGTAGCGTAATCGTTGTATATTAAGTAAGCTAACTGTGTCAACCCATGGACTATCCATGGGTGACCGGCCCTATGTAACTATAAATACCCTCTCCTACCAAATAGAGGGTGTTGGTCATTCTTATAATTTACACTCTCTTATTTCTTTCTTTTACTAGAATGCTCCCAACCACTTTCTCTCTCTAGATTAGCTTCCTATATTGCTTGTGTGATTGAGATATCAATCCTACAATTGGTATCAGTTTCCAAGGGGTGATTTAGTGTGTTTTGTGTGCGTGTTTTTCTTATTATGATTAGAAAATTTTGGGGTTTTTAGCTTAAAGTACACAATTTAAAAAAAAATTAAGTGTTTGATGTTTAATATGTTAAACGTTGGTGTTTTATGTTAGATCTAGGCTAAAGACAATTAGTTTTGGAAAAAGAATCAAGGAAAAACGTTCAATATTGTGTTTTTAAGTGATTTTAGACTTTTGTTATGTTTTGTTCTTGACCGCGGAATAAGCTTATTCCCGCGGGATACAGGTCTAAATCACGCCGATAAACTAAGAGTGTCCGCGGAATAAAGATTGAAACCCGCAGATTAACTGAAAGTGTTCGCGGAATATCCTTTGTTTTACAAGCGGAATACAAGTTCACATGCGGAATATCCTTAGATTTTCTGCGGAATACCCTTTTTTGTAAACTAGAAGAATACATGAGCTTACCCGCGGAATAACTTTACTACCCTCCCAAAATATCTTAACCATTTAGAGGAATAAAGATTGTAAAATCCCGCGGAATAACTTCACTTTTCCCGTGGTTTATCATCACTTCCCGCGAAATACAAGGATTTTCAGAAGATTAGTAAAATCCCGCAGAATAAGCAATTATCTCGCGGTTTAACCTTCTGATTCGTGCTTTCCTTTTTCTTCTTTGGGATTTTAAGGACTATCATTGTAATTCAAGGACTAAAACTACAACAAGAACAACTCATAATCATTTACAACAATAACATAACAACACAATAACCAATAATCACTGAAACAATCTTTCATATCTTTTCACACAACAAAGATTTCAAGATGTTAACAATGGCAGAGAATGTTAGTGCAGCAGGGGATGATAACCGTCCTCCTATGCTTGATAAGAGTTAGTATAGTTCTTGGAAAAGTCATATGCTACTCTACATCAAAGGTAAGGAACATGTAAGCAACTTTATGACTCATTCATCAATGGACCTTTCAAATATGGAACAGTTGTAGTCCCTGACACTCCAACTCCACCCGCATCTGTTAGAGACAAAACTTATCAAGCACCAATAGCTCAACAATATTATTCACCTCTAGCACAACAACCAACAAATGATGTACCCATGGTTCTGTAATGATCTTATCAAGCACCGGTTGCTAACCATTCATCAGTGGTTCATCACCAATCCTACTAAGCACCTGCTATTCATCAACAACCACAAGCATCATGTCCACAACTCGATTCAGGAATTGTTGTCCTGTCATTTCTTCCCTTTGATGATTCGATTGCTAGTCTCAACAAGGCAATGACTTTCATTAGCACAACATTTGCTTCTTAATATCTACCAACCAATAACCAGCTTCGAACCTCTTCAAACCCAAGGAATCAGGAAACTATCCAAGACAGTAGAGTTATGGT
>BQNB010135546.1:0-18142 GCA_026074375.1 Tanacetum coccineum | reverse complement strand
ACATTGTTCATGTCCAACGAATATTCAATTGCGGATAACCAAAACCCGCGGGTAAACCCGAAAAACCAATGGATAATACTAACCGGGTACCCATCGGGTATTGGGGCGGATACGGGTTTGGCAATTATAAACGGGTGCGGTACGGGTTCACTAAAACCCGACCCAAACCCGACCCGTTGCCATCCTTACACATAAGGGTTTAGGTGATGTATTGATGCAGAGAGAGAAGGTGATTGCCTATGCTTCTCGACAACTAAAAATTCATGAGAAGAACTACACCACTCATAATTTAGAACTTGGATCAGTGGTGTTTGCTCTAAAGATATGGAGACATTATCTATATGGAACCAAATGCATCGTGTTCACTGACCATAAAAGCCTACAATACATTCTTGACCAAAAGGAGCTTAACATGAGGCAGCGCCGTTAGCTAGAGTTGCTAAGTGATTACGATTGTGACATTCGTTATCACCCAGAGAAGGCAAACGTAGTGGCCGATGCATTGAGCCGTAAGGAAGCCCTAAAACCAGAGAATCTTGAGAATGAAGATGTAGGCGGTATGATTAGAAAGGATATACCCAAGGAAAAGTTGGAACCACGCGCCGATGGGACTTTATGTTTAAACGGCAGGAGTTGGTTACCTTGCTACGGAGACTTAAGATCCGTGATTATGCACGAATCCCACAAGTCGAAATACTCTATCCATCCTGGTTTTGAAAAGATGTACCAAGACATGAAGAAGCTATATTGGTGGCCAAATATGAAGGCTGACATCACCACCTATGTTAGCAAATGCTGGACGTGTGTGAAGGTCAAGGCCGAAGACCAAAGCCTATCATGACTGTTAGTACAACCAGCAATACCCGAGTGGAAATGGGATAATATCACGATGGATTTTATCACCAAGCTTCCTAAGTCGTCACACGGTTTTGACACCATCTGGGTGATTGTGGATCGACTTACAAAATCTGCTCACTTCTTGCCAATAAGGGAAAATGATCATTAGACAAGTTGGCAAGGTTGTACCTGAACAGGATAGTAGCAAGACAAGAATGGTAACTTATATGAAAACCACCCTATATATTCGAAATATATATAACCTATGCGTAAACTTTCTATAGAAACGTGATGTCTTGACTTGGGAACGAATGTGCAAGCTTATTAAAAAGCCTAAAGTGCTTATTGAACTCACATGGACCTTAGTATACCTTAGAAAATCTAGCCGAACCCTTATTAGGCTTGATGGCCCATTGTCGTGTCTAAACGCAAGCCCATAAGCCACAATAAGCTTAAACAGCTTATTTGTGAGCTTATATAGTTTAATAAGCTTATTGGACTTAGAAAATGCTAATGGACCTAAAATGGACTAGTTGGATCATGTATAAACCTTATCGAGTTCTTATTGGACTCAAAAGCCCATTAACGAGCTTAATGGCTTATAGAATAAGCCGAACAATAAAACAGACCCAATAGTGCTTATTAAGTCTAGAAAAATCAGTTGGATTACCTTATCAAACCTTAATGGACTTTTGAAACAATTCGGGTTAGAGTTATTGGGCTAACGAGCCCAATAAGCTCAAATAAGCTCATCCGAGCTTATTTTTCAGCCAAACATTTTCATATAAGCTTATATAAGCCAAATGAGAGCTTATGTACTTTTAAAATCTTAATTGGACCATTTATTTGCTTAATGGACTCTAACGAGTCCAATAAGCCCAATAAGCCAAAATAAGCTCATCCGAGCTTATTTATAAGCTGACCCAGCTTATATGGCTTATTGGAATATAATAAAACCCCTTGTCACTTGTTAGATCTTAATTGGACTTAAAATGCGATTTTTACAAAGTTAAGGGACTAAAAGTGTAAATTCGTAAACTAGAGGGTTAAAACTGCCAAAAACTGATTTTTCTAAGTCTAGGGACTGTTTTGACAATTCTGAAACTTAAAGGGGCTGTTTTGAGAACATAAGGACCTAAAGTGTAATTGTTGCAAAGTTGAAGGACTAAAAGTGCAAATATGGAAACCTAGGGGTTTAAAGTGTAAATATTATATTTTCATAAACATAGGGACTGTTTTTGGTAAATATAGAAAACCTAAGGGTATTTCATGAACAAAGGTGATTTTAATAACCACTTAGCATATCGGACGAGCTATATATTTATCGGATATTATACGAGTTAAACCGCGACTTAATAAATATGAATATTTATTAATAACGTTTATACATATACTAGGACGTGTGTAAATCGTATACCTTCCCAAGAGCCATCAAGTAAAGACAAATTCAATAAACATGTGCACCACCACACAAGTGATAACAGTATATATAAACTAGCAATTTATTGTAGTTTATGCATTAAGTCGTTAGCCTAAACTGGTAGACTAAGACTGGCCGTATTTACTTAGGTATTTGACGGTGTGATTTAAATTAGCCATACAGGATATATTTATCATTTTCAGAGGACTACTTACTAAGGCGAGTTCATAGCCCCATGTTTTACAATTATTTAAATGATTTACTTCTTTGAGGTGAGAACATGCTTTGTTTTACAAATTGGACGCAAGTGTACATTTTATACAATGATTACGTGTTTGCCTAAGTAGCGATAACCCACTGAGCCCTTTATCATGAACTGTCAATTACTGGATTGTAAGCGCGAATGTTATGAGTAGATCTATTTGGGATTGACATCCCCGTTCGGGTGACTAGCTATCACCGGGAACGAACGTTATAACATGTCGGATTTGGGATGTTTCGGGTTAGAACATCATTCATGGGCATTATTGGCAATTTATTGCATTCATACATGTCGAGCTTCAGTGTCATGAGCTTAGGAAAACGTAATTACTTTTTATGATGTTTGCATTTGTTGCTTAATCATACACTTGGAAATCTTGCGGTCCTACTATTGATTTACATAAACCTATGAATTCACCAACTTTATGTTGATATTTTAAGCATGTTTTCTCAGGTCAATAAGGCACGGGGTGCTCAGATACATTGGGGGTCACTCTTTGGAAAGAGTCAGTACTAAAGATTTGGGCGTATTACATTTTGGGAACATTTGTTATAAACCGAAATCTTTACTTATATTGTCAAACAATTTGAAGCCATGAGCTTATGTAATGAACAAGTATTTTGTTAATCCAATGTATCTTTTTAAAACGACACATTAGTGGTCGTTCTCATATCTTGTGCTATTGATCTATGAAGTAACGTCCTCGGATATTCAACATTCCGCTGCTACCCAGATTTGGGGGTGTTACATAGACTATCATTAGGCATTTTTAGCAGGAGTCATTTAGTCAAATTAGAGAATGAATATGAGACTATCACTAGAGGTGCTCAATTCAGGCTAAACACGACCATTTTTATAGGTTATACCACGAACCCAACTTTACTTTTGGAAGCAGTTCAACTATTAGGTCAAATTAAATTTCTAGTGCAATAGATTCTCTAGTGGTCATTCTAATGTTAGAAAAAATAGAATTCTTATATTTGCCTAATGAAGTGTAGCAAAGATAAAACTTGTATTATCTTATCACTCGGGGCCTAATATGACTCAACTAACATGCTTTAATTTCAGTTCACATAATCCTAATCAAGATGTGTTGAATTCTACGGTTGAATGAGAGAGAAAGCAAGTTGTTATAATTTTAAGAGATAATGAATCATCTAGAACCTAGGAGTATGATTAAGGGTGACAATGTGTAATGTATTATGTTGAGAGTATTCAAAGAATGCACCTTTACATGTCTTTTAAGCAAGAGATTCAATTAAGGTTACTTACCTCAATGGATCTTGTGAATGTTTCTTTGTAGAAATAATAATGATTTATTAAAGGTTAGTTACATGTATGTTGGACTTTTGAGTAAGAGATTCACAAGAAGAAGATGTTTTAAATATGATGCCATAGGGCAGATTTACCTATGCCGAAGATGAATCTAAGATAAAGGATCCATCAATCCGTGGAGTGCCAAATTTGGGCAAGGATAATTTTCCCACTATTTAGGAGATGGTGTTGAAATTAGGTTATTAGGAGAAGCTAATATAAGTTATAAGGGTTCTTGGTTTGAGTTTTCGAATATGACATCCAAGACTTGCTTATCAAGTTGGAGTACTTATGAGTTTCCTGATGGAAATTCATAAGTCGTCAATCCTACTTAGAGTTGTTAAGTTTAGCATGTAAAATTTAATCATAGCTAATAATACAACATTTGAACACTTTAGACTCAATGAAACATCTTCATTGCAAGTGTGAATTGCAATTTATTGACTAATCTTGTTGTCTTGCAATCGACTTTGTGATTTTATGTAATAACCGAGGATGGTTAAACGTGTAGACACGGGAAAATATCTATGGTCATTTAATTGATATTTCCGTAATCTAGATAAATCCTAATCTCGATTTCATGTTCATATTCCAAATTTGTAATTGGATTGAATAGTGAGATTGATTATCTTTTGAATAATAATCATCTTCATATTCAAAATCCTCTTACGATCACTCATTGAAAGAAAGCACGATAATGGTTTGAGGAATATGTTCAATTATTCCTAGTCCTAACCTTAGACGGTTAAAGGGTTCTCATTTGGTAAAGAAGAAATATTATGCTTATTTAGTAAAGTAAGACAAAGTTTTGATGAGAAGAGAATTTAAGTTTTGAGTTGTGCTTTTGAATTGTTTGAGCAAAGTTTACATTAGTTGTTCATATTTCCTCATGTTTTGGCTTTTCGAAGATGACGACTTTACCAATTGTATTGCAAGGTAAATTACTTAAATATTTCGGATGAGACATTTAAGTCGCCAATCCTACTTCATTGTATATTTTATGCATATATTTGCCAAATATTTAGAACACAACTATTGGATAAGTAGACTCAATATGACATTGCATTTACACCAATGTGTATTCTGATTCGATGCATATGTACTATCGTCTGGAAAAAGGATTCGTTATTTTCATTATCAATCGGGTGTTGATTGAGTAAATTTAGGTTTAATGATAATATCTCTTGTTATATTTTTGATATACATCTTAAGCTGTGACAAATAAAGTATCTAGAATTTCATGTACCAAAAAATGAAACTGCGTCAATTAGATTCGATAATAACATCAATCATAGTTTGAATAATGAGTTGATATATATTTGAAATCTTTCTTGACCCTCACGAACACTATTTTAAAAGAAGTCAAATAAAGATTTTTATAGTGTGTTCCATTAATCTTAAGACTAGTTATAAGTGTGAGGTTTATGAATAATGACAAGTTAATTTCTTACATCAAGATTGTCATATATTTTTCTTGTACGGAAAACTATATGGAATACATAAACAATTTCACAACTTAATGCAAGAAATTTAACAAAATTCCAATTAGGCATAATCTGGAAGATTATTAACAAATAAATAGTGTACATGGCATATGTATGTGTTTAGATATATAACTAGCTCAATTACAAGTAGAAATGCCCACTTAATAATATCTACTAGCAAAATTAGGATACAAGTAAATACACATAATCATTTAGCATGCACATAAAGATATTCGTCGTCGTTTTGTGTATTAGATATAAAGATGTATACTTAGCTTGATTTTATTTGAAAATAAAATAGTTCCTTTCCATTTTAAAAATTAATTGAGATCAATATTTTAAAAGGATAAATACACTATTTGATCAAAGATGACGACAACAGAAATGTCTCCTACGATATGAAAATGTAAAATACAAGTTTTACGTTAAAACGAAACATAATGTTTTGACCGCTATGTAGTATTTTGCATTTTTGACTTATTTAAATTTTAAATGAAGTCTTGGAAGTTCTTTTAAATGAAAGTATACTCAATTATCTTTAAAATGTGCGGGTGACAACGACTCTACGGACTTTCGGTTGATTTTATTATATTTTTCGAAGTTTTGCCATAATCCATGACAAACCAAGACAGACGGCCCCATATAAGGTTGAACGGCCGCCCAGATATAATTAGGGGCCTCCGAACAATAGGTACCGCCAGCTAGTGACCTAAAAATACGTTTTCGCATATAACATTTGGTACTTAATGTAGGGACGACTATAGGACTGTAAAGGGAGTTGTTCCACACCCCCATTCCAGCACATAAATTTCGTGTTTTAGACATCATTTTTACTCCTAGGACTTACAAAGACGTATCTTAACACTTCCAATCTTTTTGAGAATATTTTTATTCAAGCTAGTATACGAGGTATATTTAACAACAAAACTAGTACGAATCAAGCAACAAAACACTTTCAGGTAATTTGATACATGGATCGTACTCTATTTTAAAACCATTTGTTTTGAAAACTATAACGACGTGTCTCCTGATACTAATTGTGGAAACCATAGGGGGGTGAATACATTTCCGTTAAAAACTTATTAGATATCACTACAAAATTATACATCACTCCTCAAAAACCGGGACAGTCCCATAAATATAATGGGGTCGCCGTAGTACAATCAGGGGCCAGCCGAAATTTAAGACGCCTCATATTCTAGAAGAAAGTTTTTCGGACTAGATCTTTTGTATCAAATCACCAATCAAGTTTGACGCAATATGAGAAGTGTCGATAATAGATTTATAATAACTATTTGCATATTTTTATCATATTTCCACATCTCAAAATGTTTAACTAACCCACAAAAGGGAGCCTCCACAACCATGGCAAATACAACATACACAACAATTCACACAATCATAAGCACAATGCAAGTGTAAAAGTAAAGCGATAAGTAAAGACATAAGTAAAGAGAAACGGTAAAAGAAAATGCAAACCGAAACACTGTGATTTTATAGTGTTCGTCACGGAAGCTTTTCCTCTCCCCTAACACTCCACTACCCCTGAGTATCCAATCCAGAGTTTACTTCACTAATCAACAAGCTCCCTTTCGGCGGAGAAAACCTTATAATGTTGCTTACATTATTTTCCCGACCTACTAAGCAAGATGTCGATTTTTCTTCTTGCAGTACAACCAAACCCTTATGTTTTTGTGTCCACATAACAAACCTTGTGTTTTATGGCCTAAACACGTAAACTGCGTCGCTTACAATTATTTTTCGAACACTAAGCTAGATGTCGAGTCCTAATCTTAGCTAGAACCAATCTACCACTTCACCAATGTATTTTAAGGCCTAAAATACTAACCACCCACAGATCAACTCATCCAAATATATACAATACATTGGATCTACACACTATAAAGATGGGAAACATGGAACTCGATCTATATGCATAACAAATGTTATCAAAGGACCTAACTAGACTACATAACTTTGGATCTTGAAGATGACCGAAGTTCTTCTCTTGCACTTGAGGAAAGAAGGAAATGATAAAAGATTGGATCACATTTAAACAAGATTAAACAAGTTAAATGATCAAAGATTTAAAGAGATTTAAAGAGATTTAGTGAGATTTAGAGAGATCTAGTGAGATCTAAAGAGAGAAAGAACTGAAAGAAATTCGTGCAAAAGGGTTGTTAAAACAGTTGAAAGTGACCCACTATTTATAGGAGCTGAAAACAGCCTGTCAGGAAGCGGCGGTCCCAGATATATTAGGGGGCCGCCAGTATTTAAGGGGGCTGCCGACATATTTAAGGGACCGCCCCGACAAACGCTTTATTTTTGTCTTTTTGTGGTGAAGGTGAAATCTGGTGAAAGTGACACTTGTTTTAGGGGGGAAATGACCAGATTTTGAAATTCAAAATAATTACCAAATAAAACGTTTCTTTATAATTCAAAAAAATTTTTTCTAAAATAATTTTGAGAAATAGACTTTGTTTATAATTAAAAAATATAAAGTTTAAGACAAAAACTTATTTCTTTGATCATCCTACAAGTTTAATGTTGTTTGTACATACCTTACGTGATTTACGTCGGGTGCAAACAAATGTCGGTGTTGATGTAGACTTGAGACGTCGAGAGATGTGGATGCAAGTATGCATTGATATTTTGTGATTATGAGTAACTTATGCACTTTACGTTACGTATTACAAGTTACATGTTTGTCATCACCAAAACATAAAGAGATCGTATAGATTAAATATCGTAATATTTGCACTAACAATCTCTCCCTTTTTGATGATGGCAAGAATGGATGCCATGACCATGAAAATGGATGCTCAGAACAAAGAAATCCAATCTCGTGCCAAATGTAACCACTGTAGAGGTAATCAATCAACCACAGATTGTAACGATGATGACACACCCATGTCTCGCGAAGAAGAAGCAACATTCATGCAAACCTTCTGAAGTACACATTTTTACAATGATTGTCACGACCGTGATTCGAATCGCGATAATTAACGCTCAAGCAGAAGAAACGATTACAATTGAAACTATGATCGACTCAACTCTGATGACAAACCATATGACCTTCAAAAACAATTATGCGATTTCATAAAATCTCAACAATCAACAAATGATTTTGTTAAAGATACGTTCATAGAACTCAAAACCAACTAAAAACCATCAAGCCTCGATCTAAAATTTAGAAGCAAAATTCGACCGACTTGCTGACAAACAATCTGCTCGACCTTCTGGATCTCTTCCAAGTAACACTCAACCAAACCCTCAAGGTAATCCATCTAACCAATACCAATTGCCGCAAGCTCGAAACGAGCACGTAAATGCCGTATTTACACGAAGTGGTAAAACCTATGACCCACCCACCAACCCAAACAAACTTCAAAATGACTCTCAGAATCCTATTAATTTTGATAGTGATGATGAAGATGAGGAATCAACACCAACACCTAAACCACAAACTCCAAAACCTCTCCACCTAAAGAAAATTCGTGCGAAAGGGCTGTTAACAAACATTGAAATTGACTCCACTATTATAGGAGACTAAAAACAGCCAGTCAGGAACCAGCGGTCCCAGATATATTAGGGGGCTGCCGGTATTTAAAGGGGCTGTCGGCCTATTTAAGGGACCGCCCCGACAGACGCTTTGTTTTTGTCTTTTTGTGGTGAAGGTGAAATCAGGTGAAAGTGACACTTGTTTTAGGGGGAAATGACCAGATTTGAAATATTACATAAATAATTAACCAAATAAAACATTTCTTGTAATTCAAAAATAATTTGTCTAAATAATTTTTTGAGAAATAGTTTTTGTTATATTTTATAAAAATATAAAGTTTAAGAAAAGACAAAAACTTATTATCTTTGAATCATACCCTTACCAAGTTTAATGTTTTGTACATACCTTACTTGATTTACGTCGGGTGCAAACAAATGTCGGTGTTTGAGTAGACATTGAGTACGTCGAGAGATGTGGATGCAAGTAAAGAGCTTGATAAATTTGTGATTACGAGTCAACTTGTGCGCACTTTACGTGTTATACGTATTACATATTACATGTTTGTCATCACGCAACTTAAATTAACCAAAATTAAGAGATCATATAAAGATTAAAATCGTAATATTATACACTAACAATCTTTGATGATGCAAGTGTGGTATATCCTAAATATCATAACACGGTCGATTCTTAGATCTGGCTAGTTTCTAAAGAGAGAAACACTTGAGAGAGAATATCTTAGAGAGAGAAAGTGTTTTCTATGAAATGAAATAATAACTAGCTTGCCTCTTCCAAAGTTGGAAGAGGCTATATATAGTACTTACAAAATACCGGGTATTAGTACCCGACTTAAAACCGAAAAACGTACTATTAACTATAAACTACGAGCTAATAATAAACAGTAAAATACAGCGGGGTGACCGAGTTCTTTTTCTAATATCTAACAACTCCCCCTAAGAGGGAGGTCACCTCCTGAAAATACCAAAACTTTAATCACTTCAGTCTTTTAGCTCAAGGACATTGATCTCTGTACATTTGTAATAGTTAAACTTTTATTCCATCTTATTTACGGCATGTCTTAGAATGTGATCTTGAGCTATTCTAGATCATCGTCCAAACATAAAACTTACAATCATCTTGTTTTGGATTGCCATCTTGTGGTCACAAATTGTGAAGAATACATTGAACATTCAGAGTTTGCGAAGCTTAGAAACCTTTATGAGTCTTTCATAACATCCCATAACAATGTAGGTCGTGTCTGGCTTACGATTATTTACTTGACATCTCAGGGAAACTGGGAGATATCCATGCTCCAGATCTCCATCTTTAAGAAATCTCAGAAATGACACAGTTAGTAATAAAGTAGAAAATTAATTGAAAAGACAGTCTAGATGTTTCCCTTATGAAAGAATTTTGTAACACTTCGAGAGTTTTGGATTGTTTTTTTTTTTTTTTTTTTTTTTTTTTTTTTATTTTCAAATGAAAATAACCGTCATTCTTATACTAGGAACAAGTTTGATTCACGAACATAGACCGCTAATCCATTGTTTCTTTCTAGTTGACACAAGTTTGATTCTTGTAGAATCTCACAAGTCACCTACCTAGAGCTTGTTTGATGTTGGCGTCTATCAGGAAATTCCATCTCATATTGAAAAAACTATCGTTCACTCGGATGTTCTGTGCAAAATCACAAGGATAAGCGTAGAACTCTTAGGATAACTTGTATTCCACAGTGTGTGAAAGACAAGAGAATTGGATATGTGTCCTAACGAGATTAATTGACGATCTCTTGGCTCTAGACTTAATAGTGCATTTTGGTTTTAGTAATCGGAGGCTGGAGCAGACTGCCACCACGTTCAATATCAACTAACTCGGAGTGAGAAAGTCAATAGATAACGTGTTTAGATCACCCGTGAAATGAAACAAAAATCTTTGAAAGATTCTGAGTGTCAAGGGAGGGTTGTGCATTGACAGTCACTGGGTTCCATGATGTCGATCATCAATGTTAGCAATCATCTTAGTGGATTCTGTGCAGCATATAATTGGACCACCAGTTACTGCCTAAGTGAATGGAGGCTTCTTGTTCTTTAACACCCTTTATCTTATAATTCTTTTTAATTTTTCACGCCTATCAGTGCTTACGATACAATTCATGACTAGAACTTTGTTGGGTTAATTCCAATACTAGCTCCATCTCAGTCGACACTTTTCCCTTATTCTCTCTTTTACATATCTTACCTAAGGACTTCTATACTAACTAGTGGATTTGCCCTGGGTAATCCCTCCGTTATGGCTGGATCATCGGATAGTACCTAACCTACCAACCGTATAACTCCAATTAAGTAAGATGCAGGTCGGAATCTTTGGTACAAGTTCCTCTTCATAAAACTAATTGAAAAATCATTAAGGTACATATGATTTAAAATATCAAACGCGTTTAGTACCTCGATTTGTTTTGACATTTTTCAGAAACGCCCCCCCTCAAAATGTGCTTCGGTATTCACAAAATTGTTTAGCAGCGTTTAGTTTTGCGGAGTATATGATCCTAAAAATCACTGTTCTTTTTTATACGACATATTGTTTAATCACATTTTCTCATCCCTTATCAAAATTTTAACGCCTTTGACAATTTGGATACAATTGATTAAATATGTTATAAAATTGGAGATGAAAGTGTGGCCTTAATTTGTAAGACGTGTAAGAGACATAAACGCTTCCCCCTCAATCGTTGAGAGTATATAAATTACTCCTACACTAACCATCAAGAGATTAACTAACCTACTAAAGTACAAGGTAAATATTCACAATAAGAAATAAGATTGACCTTTTTGATTGTAATGACGATGTCGAGTCACGTTATTCTGTTTGAACAGGCGCTGTAGTCAATATCTCTATTCTTCTTCCTCCAACAAAGCTTTCTAGACTTCCTATAATCCTTCTTACTGTAGTCTTTTCTCGCGAATGCTGTGATGAAGTCTTGCTTCTTCTCTTTCATCCTCTGACCACTTCTAGTCTCCATGGCCTTATGTTATACTCGTACAATGAAAGTCCTTTAACCTTTGGTCCGATCTTTTCCATGACATCTTGTCAACGTCCCATCACTAAACTTGTGAAGCTCATTCAGCTATCGCATCTTTGATCATTTTATCACTGTAGACAACTGCTCTTGTTCTTTAGGGACAGATCGTAAATCCTTCTTGAAGTAATAGTCGGCTGCAGTCCCAATTAGGACGTTCAAGTGATTTGTTTGATAAACTTTCAATCCCGGAGTCTGCCAAGTCCCCACAGTAAAACGATTCCTGATCACTAGTTTCTTATCCACATGTTGACTGCTGTGTAAAGACTAGTTCTTATCTGTCTTGGGCAAAATGGTTTGAAGCTTTTCTGGAATATTGAAGGAAGGAACAGATCTTCAAGAATCATTTGGATGAAGATTTTTAAAATCCTTTTCCGAGATCTTGTATCTTGTTAATTCAGCTCGCGAAGAATTATCTCTCTTAGGTAGTTGAATCCATAATTTTCAAACACATTGACCTAGATCACACTAGAATTTCGCATGCTGCATCTGACTGCTTCACGATCAGAAGGACTACACTGTGTTTAGTTGATATTAGAATTTCTCCTTCCTCCAAAACCGACGCATTGAGTGATGTCTAGACCGCACTGATGTCATATTCCGCGTTCACCTCTTAACCCACCAATGATGGAACTAATTCTTCAGAGCCAAAGTTAGTGTAACGAGCGGCTTTGAGCTTGGATATGGATAAGGCAATTTTTCGCATCTTTTGTACACACTGTCATCAAGATAACCAATCCTTATTGAAGAAGAATTGTGGTTGAATAGTTACCTGACCTGGTGGTCCTCCTAAGGGCAGTGGTTACATTATATAATTTTTTTCTCAGAATTTTGATGACCCTTCAGGATTACTCAAATCACTTTATTTGTCAGCAAAAGCTTATGCATTCCATGCCATCCTGATATTGAAAGAAAGACATTGTTCTTGTGAAAAGGCATAAAACAAGGTTGAAAAGCTTTGTCCTTCTAAATCAGCTTTGCAGAGCTTCTTCTTTCCTGTTCGTCTGCAGAACCATTTGATGAATGACCCAATATCATTACTCATCCTAGAACTTGTTTTCCTACGGACGATAAACGTTTGTGGCTTATTCATTTTTTGCCCAGTTATGTTCTGGTTCCGGGAAATCATTTGGGGGAATGGTCCATTCTGGTTCAGGTGTAGCAGGTCTCTCGCTTTCTGGAATCGGCTTAAACCACGTAGTGGTCGACACCTTGGGAATGTGAGCGTTGTCAGTGTCCTCCATGTCGGAGTCATTTCCCTTTATCCCTGCTTATGAAATATCATCTGAAGATTGTTTCAGGAATGTTCTAGATTCGGGATCAGATCTGGATGCAATCGAAGATCAACACCAGCCTCTCTTGTGTCAGTGATCTGCCATCCAGTTGAGGTTAGAAGTTGGATGTTGTTTGGAAGCAATGCCTCCAGACTCCCTTGGTTACTTTTGAACTTGTCCTTCATCTTTCTAAGAGGTTGAGCTGACCCAGAAGCGGCAGAATCAGATCTTCTTCTCTTTGTTGACCTACCCTGGTTTGATCCATCTTCAGGGCCTTTCATCATCATCATTGTCTTCATCATCACACTTATCTAAGCTTTCTCTTGTGGTCTTTAACCTTTGTCTGCAACTGAGTTTTCCTTATCCATGGCAACGTTCAATCCGCTAGTCAAAGGCTTCCAAATAAGAGCTGGTATAGATGGTAGATGTTATATTTTTGTTGGCAAACTTTCTCTTATTCATGTGACTGAAGAAGCACTCTTTAGATCAAATTCTCAAGATCAATTATCAGTTGAACTGAGGAGTAAGTTGAATCTTGTCTCTCCTCACCTTGTTCCTTTTTAAGCTTTGATAATCTCCTTCGGTCGCTTTGAGATTCATATTCTGAATAGACTCTGGGCAGGCAGTCACAGAGTATTTCCTCGATTAAATCTGCATGTGTCGTTCAAGTAGCCTATAAGGAGAGCATCATCAAGTTTTGTTTCCAAATAATTATTAACAGATCTAGAACTGGGAGGGATTTGATTGAAGCCAAAACATCAGCCTGGTGATCAGTCTTCTTTACTTCAGACATCTCCTGCTCTAATCTTGCCACTCTTAGCTGAAGGGCGATGAATGGAGTGATCTCTGGGAGAGATGTGGTGATTGTTGTAGCTTCAGTGTTGATTGGAGGAGTTGTGTCCAGTGATGACGGCTTAGTAGATGAGACATCTGTGAAGGGAGCAATCACTAGAGGAGTTGACGTTACTGTCTGATGATTTGGATCAGGTATGGTTGAATCAGACTCCTCTCTAACTTTAGATTTCTCCTGATCATCTTCGGTTGGTTTGTCATGAAGAAATTAATCCCCAAAGTTAAAAGTGTCATCGAGATTTTTCATGGAAGACATAGAACCAGAATGACTTTCTGGTTTATCATCGATGACACGTTCGTCTGTTATGAGCTTCAGGTTTTCATGAACCTTTGGGTAGGCTGTAGCGAGGAATTCATCATCCATGTGCTCAGGGTTTGGTCCAGCAAGAGACACATGTAATTTTCCAGAGTCTGATCCAGTCTGGTCTTCTTTCATGGGCTCAGGGTCTGGTCCAGCCAGAGCCTCATGTGCTTTTTCAGGGTCTGATACAGGAATGCTTACTCCTGATGTTACTGTAGACGTGTCTACTTCATCTTGATCTTTGTCACCTTTAGGAGCAGCGACTTCTGTTTCACTTTCAGTTCTTTCTGAATCAGACGTTGATGAAGATTCATGGATCACTTTCTCTGATGTGTCATCTTCAGGTTGAGAAGAGGGTCCAGTTGTCGAATCATGAGGAGTTTGATCACGCCTAACAAGGATAAACTGATCAGTAGTTCTTTTCTTCTTTGACAGATCGATCAGGGAATGAGCTAGTTGTTCTTCGGTTACAACGGCCTTTCCCTTGCCCACTACTTCATGCAGTTTGGGAGTTGTTTCTGATACTGGATCCCTGATCGTTACTCCTCCAACGGGTGCCCGACCTTGTGGCAGAAAGGCTGGATCCAAGCTAAGCTTAATAGCTCGTTCCATGTCAGCATCATCACCTTCTTCTTGAGGAATAGATTCTTGTTGAGCTTCATCATCTTCGTCAACAAGTTGGAAAGTAGGCTTTCCCTTTCTAACTTTCTGAGGAAGCTTATGCTTGGAAGGTTTCTTTGTCGGAGCAGGAGCTGGCTTGGATTGTTTGACTGGTGTAGTGGTTGTGGGCTTTTTGGGTGTAGCACGCTTTGTTGTAGGTTGCACGCTTGCACTTTCTTGAGGGGTTTTCTTTGTATTCGAGGATTGTTGAATGCTTCAGTTATCAGGGGATCGGGAATTGCCATTCCAAACACTTCAACAGACTCACCTTTAGGGACGAACTTGAGATTTCCTAATATAAAAGCATCTCCAGTATGATGAACAGCAGAATCAGGATGTCGATGGATGTTGGTATTGCTTGCCAAGTAGTAGATTATCACCTTAGAAAACCGTCCATAAGGAATGAGGAGAGGAGTTACTTTCTTCTTTGGGTTCTTCAGACTGGCTTTGTGACTTGCTTTGTGTGAGAAAAATGTCTGGATCCCTTGAGTAAACTGTTAGCCTTAATTTTATATAAGTCGAACAAGAATGTTATCGGTCTTATTAGATGTAACTAGTCTTGTTAAGTAATAGGTTAGTTTAGAAAAATCCTGGATCCCTTGAGTAACCTTCCATATCAGCTCTTGCATGATCAACATTAGTTTGCGTGACGATTCCCACAACATTTGCAGAACTGGTTGTACCTGGGTTAGGGCACAGCCATAATTCTTTCCTGTCAACATATGTTGAGCAAGCATAAAATTGCCCTCCAGGTGATACATCATTAATTCTTTCCGTAACTGGAGACAATTTCTACAGGTACAGGTATACCCGAGCTCATTAACAAAATCAATCACCGTGTCGACCAGACGGAGGTACTCAAATAGGTTGAGCTGGTAGACATAGTAAAATACGTCTAATGCTTTCTGCGAAGATCAGGCACTTAGATTCGTACCATTGTTCATCAATTGGACAAAAAAAGCCCTTGTTTGTAAATCCAGTCTACTCGTTTATATGACATTGTTCAGAACTGTTGCAGGTTAGAAATAGGCAGGAAACAATTTGCTGAGGCAGTGAATGCTTGGAAGAAGTTGGTATTACTCAGGATGTCCACTGATATCTAAAAGATGGGTTCTTCTTTGTAATCTTTTGTCGTTGTAAAAAGTTGCTTTTCTCGATTGTTTAACGGCACTGAGAGCGAGGTACGAATCTTCTCATCTGTTCTTGTAGGATGTTAAGCGTGAACATTTTGTCTGCCATCGTATCTGTAGAAAAGCATTTAACAAGAAGACAAACATTGCAGAGAAACGAAGTTAGAGAAGAACGTTAGCAATTGAAAACGTCATGAACTTTGATAAAAGTCATGTAACTGCACGATTGATTAAAACAGTTGTAACTCTGGTTTGATTAAAATCTACTAATTATCCAACAGGATCAATTACTTGTTAACTAAGCCCGGATGGGATTTAGAAAAGCAACTGGGTCATTTGAATGGGCCTTGATAGATTATTGGGCTCAAATGGGTCAAAATATGAAATTTAGCCCAAACCGCCGCTTGGCTGAATGCCAACTCGCCGTTAGGCGAATTGAGCAAACCGCCGCGAATATATAAAATATTCGACCAAACCGCCGAGAGACGGCGGTTTACCTGTTGGATTAAAATAATAGAAAATTTTTGGCAACCCGCTGTTTAGACAACCCGCCATAAGGCAACCCGCTGTTTAGGCAACTCGCTGTTGGCAACCCGCCGTATGACAACTCGCTGTTGTCAACCCGCCGTTTAGGCAACTCGCTGTTGTCAACCCGCCGTATGACAACTCGCTGTTGTCAAACCGCCGTTTAGGCAACTCGCTGTAGTCAACCCGCTGGTTTGTCAACCCGCCGTTAAAGCAACCCGCTGTAGTCAACCCGCTGGTTTGTCAACCCGCCGTTAAAGCAACCCACTGGATAGGCAACCCGCTAGATAGGCAACCCGCCGTTTAGGACCAGCGGGATGAGAATTTTAAAAACTAATAAAATAATCAACTCGCCATCAAGAAACATACGCAACTCGCCATTAAGAAAAACACGCAACTCGCCGGTAAGAATTAATGGCAACTCCTTCACTAAGGTTTGAGATATAAAACCACACATCAAAACCTATTCATATATACCTAATGAATGATTCCCAGCCTCTAACGCACACCTTACAACACTACATTAGCATTTAAGGCAAAAACGACCCTAAATCTATTTTTTCTACACCTTTCAATGTGTATTCGATCGATTCCTTTGATATACACACATAATAAATGATATAGATAAAGGATCTATGATTACATTTGCGAGAAACATACGAAATCAGCGACTTGATGCTTATTTCTTGGCGGCGAGTTGCGTGAGTGTGTGTGTGTGTTTTTTTCTTTGACTTGTTTTTGAAAGTTTTGACCAAAAGGGCAACTCGCCGCCCTTTTATACTCCTAAGTTACATAGTTGGCAGATTTGGTCCCTTTGGTTTCCATCTTCTTTTATTTCTTGTTTTAAGTATTTCTAAGGCATTTCTAAGATTAGGCAATTGGCCAACTTAGTCCCTATTGGTTAATAAGGCTAGGAAACAAAGAGAAAATGCTTTTTACACCCTAAACATTACAACAATAGATAACTTTTGACCATTGACTTAAAATTAATTAACTCCCCTTCAAATATTAACCCATTAGAATACAACAACCATCTAAGATTAGACTTTTATAGCAACCCACAGTCTTTTATAACCCCTTAGATTTTTTCACATTCACTCTCCCCCTCAAACAACGACCCGGTTTCTATTGAAAGAGCTGTAGTCGTTGATTGAGATGAAAAGATCAGGTGAACAGCTCCACCACTACCATTGTATTACTATACTCCTATAAAGCATGAATATAAAGTAATCCATGCCCAGACATTAAACCGGGTTGCAAGTTGAAGTAATTGCAAGCCTTTTAGTAATTCCAAATGACTTAAAATAGATCCTAAGTATTTTATTTTATTTTATTTTAATTAATTTTAAGTTTAATTAAAAAAAATTATTTTATTTTATTTTTATTTTTATTATTATTATTATTATTTTTTATTTTTTTTGACTATGTACAAAGGATACATGAAGGCATTTGGTTTACTCATCCTCTCCTTCTTGAAGACGTTTGAGAGTTTCAGGGGTCAGACT
>BQNB010135545.1:0-18142 GCA_026074375.1 Tanacetum coccineum | reverse complement strand
TTTTACGGTTTAGATGTTTGGCAATTACCATGGTATTTTTAGGTAAACCTACCTAAGCATAAGCTTCAATTAAAATTCTAGTTGGCGGTTTCAAAAGAGTCCTGATTGACTGAAATCGACATGCTTTTTTTTAAACAAAATCTACCCATTTTTAAGATAAAATAAACCTGGTTAACTTGAAAAATACTATTTTTAGGTGGTTATCGGGGTCGGTTCGGTTAGTTCAGTTAATTTTTTTTGTCAACCCGAAAACCGAACCGAATTTGAATTCGGTTTGGTTTTCGGGTTGACCCGAATAACCCGTATTTCACCATTTAAAAAAAACGTTTACATACATATTTAGCAAAAAAAATCATTTCAAGCATAAAAGTGTTTTTTATATTAGGATAAATTTTTTAATAGTATATATATATATATATATATATATATATAGTGAGACTTTCTTTTCAGAACTATTCTTAGTGCGAGAACTGACAGAACCACCAAAAACATGCATGCACGCCTTCAATAATTGTATTTTTGCACATATGTTCTAAAAACAACATATATGTTTTAAAACCATAGTTGTTCTAAAGAATTTGATAAGAAATTGTAAATACAAATTTTTTCTTTGAAGGTGTGCATGTATGTTCTTATAAGGCGCGCAACAACAATATTGCGGCCGTGTGTAAGGTTTTTGTGAAAGAAGAGGAAAAGTTCATGATGATACTGAAGAACATAGGTGGATTCTTACAATTATTGATGATTTTCATGTATTTTTTTTATTTTTAAAAGGCGTGCAAATATGTTTTTGGTTTTTCTTGTAGTTCTCGACTAATGAATGGTTCTGAAAAGAAAGTCACAATATATATATTTATTTATATATATATATTTATATATATATATATTTATATATATATTATATATATATATATATATATATATATATGTGTGTGTGTGGTGTGTGTGTCGTGTATATGTTATATATGTATGTTATATATATATATATATATATATATATATATATATATATATATATATATATACACATACACATATACATACATACTATACACATATACATATACATACACATACACATATACATATACATACACACATACTTATAATACACATAGTATACATATACAATATACATACACATACATATAAATATACTTATACAATATACTTATACATACAACATACAATAACACATACACATAAACATACACAAGACACATACATATACATATACATATAAATATATTATTATATATTATATATATTTCTTATAGTATATTATATATATATAGGGTAAAGATCAAATAATCAAATAGAAATTTAAAATAATTCGAAAATTATTAATCAACAAATCTCTTTTTAATCCACACTTAATTTACTAGTCACTACTCACTTAACAAGCATATATAAATCTACTCGCTAAACATGGCAACTAAATTAACAATAATAAGCATAACAATTAATAACAATCATATTAAAGCTAATTAGCTAAAAACTAATAAATAATAAAAAAGGGAGGAAAGGTAGAATCCGATTTAAGAATTGTAGACGGATTTAACCATTGACTTATAAAATTAATTTATTAAACACTAAAGTTTATACTTTATTACTTAAATATAAACTACTTAGTTAATAAAGTTGTAAACTTTATATACTAAATAGCTTTAAAAACTAAAAAGTTTTAAACTTTAGTAGTAAAATAAACTTATAAGACCCATAAGCTCCTCTCCTAAGTGTTGGATAGATTTCATCAACATTAAATCACAAACAAGGTTATAATAAACAAGATAATGATAAGCTATTTGAAAAAGCTAAGAACTTTAAGCTAGAAAATAAGCTAAAGATGACAAAAACTATAACTTTATTATTAATAAATCTAGATCCTCCCGAAACTAAGATGTTACTTCGAAAAGTGAACGCATATCGGGAATATTTAAGGATTAGATCTAATAACAATAAGCTAATAAAAAAGAAAGCTACAAACTTTAAGCTATAAAAAGAAACTAAATAAAAAAACAATAAGCTTTTATTTATAAATCTAAATTCACCTGAAACCAAGTTGTTCTTCTTTGAAAAGTAAACAAAAAGCTAGAATAAAAAGCTACAAACTTTAAGCTAAAACAAATGATAAAAAGACAAACTTGGAAAATACGCTATAAGAAATAAGCTACTATTAAAAAGCTATAAACTTTAAGATAGAAATAAAGCTAAAAAGATAATAAAGACATATGCTTGGAAAAATATTATAAGCTTTTTTGAAATAAGCTATGAGAAAATTATTCGAATGAAAGCTTAAGAGATAGATCCAAAAATAAGCTATAAGCATGAGCTTATTTGGAATAAGCATGAAAAGAAGAAAACAAGGAAAGGAGATGAAAGAATAAGCATAAGAAAATAAGCTAAAAAATAACACCAACCTTTACCAAAAAGCATCTTTATTAATCAAAATAATCCAATACAATAAGTAGATCTAATAAGCTAAAAGCTTTTACAATAAGCCAAAAAAATAAAAATTAGCTAAACTTCCTTACTCTTACTACTTTAAATACTAATACTTATGTGAATAAAGTTGAAAACAAATGAAAAGAGTGATTTTTTGAATGTGAGGAAATGTGGGGATAAATATCCTCTAGATTAGAGGTGATGAGGAGGATATGAGGTGGAGAGGATGAGGTGTTTCAACCAATAGGAATCCTCCATGTGGCAAGGGTGATGAGGAAGATATGATGTGGAGAGTGTAATTTTCAGAGTTTTATTTAATTAATATATAACAATATTGTTTGGTCTATAAAATGTGAACCGGGTCGAGTTTTTGGGTGAGGTTGGAACCGTTGGATTCGTTTTTTTGAGCTCTATCCAAATGGGTGTTGCCTCTTGGGCTCTCTTATTATTTGTTTGACTTCAAAAAATGCACAAACTTGATCGAGTCGAGTCTGAAAATCTTCGTTTTTGCTCTGTTTTTAATCCATTGTACCTGTAAGACATAATAACATAAACCAAACATATTTGCAATATAACAACTCATCTTTTTTTTGTTATTAGTTCATTTTATAGTATTTTCCGAGGCTAATATGATGTGTATTTTAGCACACATCACTACTTGTTTGGTATGTAGTCGTGACAGACCTTGACCTAAAGCTCTTACCTGATCCGAATAGTTTTACAACTTGATGGAACCAATTTTGCAGCACTTGACATTATACTTGAAGATCAAGGTTACTGAACTTAAATCCTCAACTCTATCGAGCATTCTTAGCGTCCATGTCAAAAGCCAACAACATCTGTTTGGTAAGCGAAATTACATTTGTTTCATTGTTGGCTTCTTACTCGGCGCTAGGAATGATTTTGAGATTATACTAAGGGTTCTTGGTACTTTCATGCGTGCTCGGATGTAGAAAATGATCTATATTTCTGTATACATGACAATCGTAAAATCCTTAGCGTATATTCAGATATGTTGTTGTCCTGGATCAGTTACTACAAAACATATTCTCATTCTTCATGAAGAATACTACATTAACATGCTCAGGTTAGTTTTAGAAAACAACATATGTCAATGGCAGTTTTTTTAAATACTCAGCTTTATTAAACATTCCAAGCGTCCATGTCAGAAGTCAACAACATTCGTTTAGTATGCGAGGTTACATATGTTTGGCTGATGGCTTATGACTTGACGCTATGAATGTTTCTTAGAGTGTGTTAGGGGTTTTGGTACTTTTACGCGTGCTCAACGTGTAGAAAAGGATCTACTTTTAGGCATACGTGACAGTGGCAAAATCCTTAGCGGATATTCGGATATCACGTAGTTCTAAATCATTTGACAAGGTATCGAAGATATCATGGTAAATCGTTCTCCTATTACTTTTACATAATCCGATCTTTATTTTCCTCATTTATATCCGTTAACTAAATAGTAAGAAAAAATGGCAGGTACGGACTGCTCTTGACTGGATGATGATGCCATGATGGAACATGGTTGCGACAATCGAATCTACGCAAGTACCGTGAACTCAAAAAAAAAGAACGACCATCGGATCTTTGTTGTTTACCTTATAGACTATACGGATATTTAAATCTTAAGTTATCAACATGTTCTACATTATCTATTTTGAGAGAGTGATTGGAAATTGTACATTTGCCAATGATGTTACCGCGAAGATTACTACCAAAAATGACGTTACCTCCATTGTATGCCTTGTAAGTGAAGAAGAGTTTTTGATTACCCGTCATATGTTTAGAGCATCCATTATCCTTGATCCATTCGTCGGGCTCCAAGGCATATCTATTTATATAAGAAAATAAATCAAACATTTGGTCCTCAATATCTCATGGGTTTAAAGTTGTTAGTGCCAAACATCCCTTGCATTTGATGCAATTGGTTGGGATGTGACAATGGAATACACATTTCCCATGGCATGTAACTTTGACGTGGAAAGTTGTTCCAACTTACGGGAAAGCCATGAGGTCGGTTTTGTAGACCAACGTGTCTTTTTGGTTGCGGTGTTTTAGGACGAGAATAATTATTATTGACTCTTCTAGGAGGTAGAATTTTTGATCTAAAATTGGGTTTAGAAAATTAAACTCCGGGTTTTGACAATGGCTTATAAAATTATTTAACTAATTGTCACTATCAACGGGAACTTTGGCCTTGTTTACAATTATGTGTTTTGGTCTAGGACTTAAAATGGATTTTTGAAAAGACACACTTTTCTCAGATACAGGCGTTGCTGGTGGCGGTCCCATATTTATTTTGGGGGCCGCCTGAACATTAAGAGGGCCGCCCATATTTATAGGACCTCCATCAGGAGACGCTTTTTTCTGAGCTTTTACAAATTTTATTTCCTTAGTTCCACTAGATGATGCTTCAAATAAATTAAACCCTAAACCTAATTTATCACTGGAGGGTTTTTGATTATTTAACATTTCATTCAAGCAATGTGTACTCTTTTCAAATTTGTTTAATCTAGTAGACTCTTCTTTGAGCTTTTCATTTTCAATTTTAAATGTATGACACTTTGCACAATCAATATAAACTCCCTTGTTTTTCTCGAGTGTGGACAATTTATCTTTTAATTCTCTAAACTCGTTTTCTAGACTATTTCTAGTAGCTTTTAACTTTTTGTTTTTAGTGATTATCTTTTGACTCATTTTGCATAACTTATCATATTCGTTGTCTAAAGCTATATCATCAATTGATGAGTTTTCATCACTAAAGTAAGTTGATTCGGAACATACCTCACTTGATGCGTGAGCTACAAGACACGTTTTATCTTTGACCTTTTCATCATCTTCTTCACCGCTATCGCCCCAAGAGCCTCCGACAAAAGCTCTTTGGTTCTTGTCTTTCGGTGGTTTTGGACATTCTCCAATGAGATGATTCGGATCTCCACATCTAAAGCATTTTCTATCAACTGTACCGTTTTTGTCATCACGACTTCTTTGGAACATCTTTTTGTTGTTTCGAGGTTGTCTCACGAATCTACCTCTTCTTTTAAAGAACTTCTTGAAGTCTCTTACCGCCATGGCGTACTCTTCGTCTTCACTACCGGAAGTCGAACACTCTTCATCACTAGATTCTTTCTTAGCCTTTAAAGCAATAGATTTTCTTTCAACTTTTGCTTTGACAATTTTAGAATCTTTCTTGATGATCATTTCGTGAACTTTGAGGTTTTCGATTAGTTCATCAAGAGATAATGACGTTAAGTCTTTTGACTCTTCAATCATCGTGACCTTTGCTCTCCATTTAGGATGTAGAGCTCTAAGAAACTTTCTTACGTAGTTCTTACTAGAATAACCTTCATCAAGAGCTTTAAGACTAGTAATAATAGTATTAAATCTAGCAAAAGCACTATCTATAGATTCGTCTTCGGAAATGACGAATTGTTCATATTGTTGAACCAAAAGGTTGATCTTATTATCTTTGACTTGATTATTACCTTGATGGGTGATTAACAAAGTTTTCCAAATATCTTTTGCTATATTACACATAAAAATTCTTTCATAATCTTTTCTTGGCAAAGCATTGTAAATAACCATTTTGGCTTCGTTATTTTTCGCAAGCCTTCTTTTAAGTTCATCACTTTGTTTTTCAAAAGGGACAACCTCATAAAGTTTGGTTTCCAGATTTTGAATAATAGGTTGAAAATCACCATTAGTAATAACATGTCAAAGATCTAGATCTTTTGATTTAACATATGTCTCGAATCTATTTTTCCAATAAATAAAGCTATCACTTTCAAAAAGTGGTGGTCTTTGCATAGATTGCCCTTCTAGATATTTTTTGGAATCCATTAGATCGATCCAAGCTTTAAAATACAATATATTTTTAAAATCTTGAGTGAACTTGGCTAAAATCTTGAGTGACCTGGCTCTGAATTATCAATATGTGAAAACTAGAAGGGGGCTGAATAGTTTACACGTTCGTTTTACGTTTCAAAAGTTTACTTTCAAAAATCTATAGATCCGAGTTATATGTTCAATCAAATCACAAAATGAACAAGCAATAACTATCTAAACTAAAACACGCTAACAACAATAAATACTTAAAAGAGATAAAGGAAAAAAAAACCAACCAACCAAGACACCAAGATTTTATAGTGGTTTCGGGCGGCATACGGAAAGCAACCTCTTCATAGATTTCAATTCACAATGTCAACAAGATTCCTTTTATGCGGAGAAAATTGTTTACACCACGCGCTTACCGTTATTTTCTGACACTAAGCTAAATGTCGAGTCCTAATCTTAGCTAGAACCAATCTAGATATACACACTCACAAGATCTACACTATCGGATCTACACAATATCCGAATCACACAAATACACAAGATAAATACAATAGATTTTTGTTACTTAGAAGAAAGGAGGATAGATCACTAATTAACACTTCGTTTCTTGACGAATACGAGTGTTCTTCTCTTGCACTTGAATGAGAGGGAATGGATGAGAAGAAGAGATTAGATCACTTGAAACAAGATCTAAGTATGTTAGTGATCAAGAGTTTTAGTAAGAGAAAGAAGGTTTAGAGAGAAAAAGAAAAGACTGAAAAATTTCATGCAAAGAGGAATATTTTTTTGTTGAGAATGGAGCAGTATTTATAGGCAAAAAATCCCAACAGCTATCTGGGGGCGGTCCCGGCGGTCCCTTATATATAAGGGGGCCGCCGCCTAGACTCCACTCCTTTTTTTGTCTTTTTGTGAGAAAGGTTGTATCTGGTGTAGAAGCTTCTGTTTTAGGGGGGAAATTTGAATTTCAAATTTTAAGTTTTTAATAAAACTTTTTACTTTAATTAGAAAATATTTTGTAAAAGTATTTTTGAGGAAAATACTTTTATAGAATTAAAAGTGAGGATTAAGAGAAAAATATTTTCTTGATTACTAATCATACTTAATTATTTTGTTTGTCAATACCTTAAGTGATCACTAATCTTAGAAATGAAATTTTACATTTAAAAATTTGTAAATGTTTATTTTTATTGTAAACATTTTTACATTTTGTTATTATCAAAACGTTGAGAGGTCGAAAAATATAAATAACGTTTTTAGGCATTATTTGTATTAACAGATACATTTTCATAAACTTCTAAAGGCTACTTGAGGACAAGTAGAATTTAAATGGAGGGATAATTGATGACATCAAATAACGTCTATTTTATAGCATAATTTATCCCATGTAATTAACTCATGTTGTATAATTATTGCAAAGAATTGTTACTTAATCGTTTGTATTTGAGAATTGCAGTAATTATGGAGTACTTGGTGAAAGTTAACTAAAAGGCACACATTCTAGAGCTTAAACGAAGATATTTGAAGATTACTATTCTGACAACCAATACGCCGTATCCATCAAGGAAGACACGGCATATATGTGCCTGCACTCACCAAAGACCACGAAGAAAACAAGATCTAATACGCCGTATCCAGAAGAAGGCAATACGTCGTATTCAAACTATAAGGAAATAAAATATTCTGGAAGATATCAAACGTGGTCCCTACTCCAAGAAACCTCCGATACGCCGTATCCAAGACTTTGGATACGCCGTATCGACCATATTCCAGACCCTATAAATAGAAAACTCAAAAACGAGTTTTAAGTGTCTAAATCATATTCTAGATACCTAAACTATAAAAATCAATTTTCAAAGGAGAAAAAGAGCAGAAGATGTCGAGAAAAACTTAATTCCATAGGAGACAACGTGTAATTTCTAATACTCTTGTAATCGTTCAGTTTTTGGTATCATTCGTTAACTCGGTTAGTTTACCTTGGCTAAATCCTTACTTATGTATTAATTATGACGTTTGAAGGCTAATACCTTCAGGTATTAGCCATTATTATGAAAATCTTAATGTTTGGTTTGTTATCTCGATTTCTTAATTTATCGTTGATTGCTTGTTTATGTTTTTTAATTTATACTTGTTTACGTGCTTAAGTATGCGACCTATCATTCAACTGGGTCTAGTCTTACATATTTAATGCGCTGCAACTTCGGTGTTGTTTGGGCGTAGGCTAAGAGCCCGGGATAGCTCTCCATATTGCAATTTATATATCTAGAATCATATGATCACAAATATTGACCTATCCTTGACTTTAGTTTAGTGAGCTTAGTTGAGCCATAAGGTGACCTTGGTATCAACGAGTACGTTCTTATTCCATTGGTAAGGACTCAGACAGTGGACTACTAGTATATAAAGAGCCGTTAAGCAGTAAGCGGGTAAAGTCTCTATGAGCTAGGGTTTAACAAGATCACCATTACTTTAATCCCTAAGATAGATTATAATCATCAAATAAGGATGCTTTATGCGGATGCGTTTAATTGTGACAGAATTCTACGTGTCTAGGTCTTAGGAAGAAGTACTGCCTAAGTCTTAAGAATGATATGCCGCCTCGAGATAAGTAATCATTGCACTAAATAAGCAAACCAACGTTCCGATTAGATTAATAATGCTTACTACAGTTTTCTTATATTTGGCTAGACTGCTCTTTTATCTTCTGTTAATTTGTTTGCGTGTGTTTTAGTGTCTTGAATTGATTTTAGTCACTACAAAACCTGTGCCAATCTCTCAGGCTGAAAACTCCCTTATCCCTTAGATTTATGATTAACATAGGTTTAACATAGATTAGACTAACTTAGATTAGAAAAACCAAAGTATTAATAAATTGAAGTGTTTCTCGCTCTTAGTGATTGACACCCTACTTACCACGAAACTCTCACCGACCGGGTACACTGCCCTTTAAAGTGTTGTTTTTGGTTAAGTCGGTAAAATATAAATTTAAACCTTGAATCATAATTTACAACCACACAATGACACATCACTTTTTTAAGAATAGATGTATAATTCTTCAATAAAAATTTACTTTTAAGGATACTTTAGTTCTCGCTAAAGAAAATGCTAATGAGAAATGAATGTAGAACACACATTTGAAAGGAAAGCGAGCTATTTGTAAAAATAGAAAATATGATAACGATATTGACAATGAAAGTATAAAATCTGGTGAAGTGACTTTTAGAACCTATCGTTTCTTATTCATTGCAAATCAAGCGATTTCATCACTTGAAAGTGAATTTGACCAATTTAGATTGTATAAATGTATCTTTAGTTTACTAGTATTTAGCATTGAAAATTTAAAATCCTTAGATGATAACAAGCTAAAAAGATAGTTGTTTGATCTTTAAAAGTTCTTTAAGCCATATTATAACAATTGTTTGGATATTAATAATATAGATTTATTTTTCAAACTAAGAGTTCTAAGAAAAATTATAAATGTGAAAAATGTTACACTGATTGATATATTTAATCAAATTATAAATCTAAACTCTGCAATAGTTATATGGCGTATATAATAATATTAACCATTTCAGTACAATTTCTTCCGCAGAAAGAAGTATCCCAAAATTAAAGTTAATTAAAAGGTATCTACGATAGAAAGTGTCACCAAAAGATAAGATTTGTTGGCTCATTTATCAAATGAAAACGAAATATTATACTATATTGATTTCAAGAAACCAAACAAAGATTTCACATAAAAAACTTAAAAAATTAAATTTTATATAAACGATTGGTAAATGATATTGATAAAAGGCCCCGTTTTACGGCTTCGCTTTAGGCCTCTGAGAAGATTGAACCGCCCCTGACCTAACTTAAACATCATAATTTTATGTTTTTCCAGAACATGTTTTAAAGACACGGTACTTATGTACTAAAAACTTGTGTTTTGAATAAATAATATAGAATTTTGATATTTAGGTTGGGTAAATTGCAATAGCCACCACTTAAAAAAAGAAGTTTGGGTAGTTTCTAAATGGTTTTATGGTTTATATTGGTAAGCACTTTCATACTATGAAGGGTGCGCTTGGTTCAAAACAGGGAATGGGAAAGGAAAAGACAAAGGGAATGCGGGAGAATACTAATAACTATTATCATTGTATTAAGGTTGCTTGGTAGAAATTAGGTAACCATTGCCATTAGTATACATGTTGTTTGTTTCTTCCTGGTTAAGAATAATGCAACAACAGAAACTCGTAACATACGTACGATAACATTCAACCATATGCATCATGGACAAAATTATAACTTACGGAAAAAAGAAATAATAATAGACAATTCAAGTCTCTTTCAACCTAAAACTTTGCCCTGGTAAATTTTTTCCAAATGTTTATAGATAGCCCAAAAACTAGAACAATCACATATAACAGAGATGCATAAATAATTGCTATGTGGATTGAGTTATGTCATGGATTCCTTCCTTGTTGTCAGTGTGCCTTATGTAGTATGATTGAGATAAATATAAGAAAAGCATTATAGAAGAAAAAAAAGAAAAAAAGGAAGAAGAAACTGCATAGTAGTGGCTAAGGGTGAGCATCGGTCCAAAACCGAACCGGACCGGCCAAGACCAGACCGGACCGAGACCGAAATGGTCCAAAACGCCGGACCGAGGACCTGACCGAAATGATACGGTCGGGTCCAGGTCAGTCCGGTCCGGTTCGGTCCTCGGTCCGGTCTAGTCCTATAAGGCATAATCATTGGGTTTTTTTGGTAAGACCGGACCGGACCGAAGACCGAATTGGTCCAAAACACCGGACCGGGTCCGGCCCGGTCGGTCTGGTTAGGTCTGATTTTCTGGTCCGGTCCGGTCGAACGGCCCATATGCTCAGCCCTAGTAGTGGCAGGAAATTAAGGAAGGCTGCTACAAGAGTATGTGGGTGGGAAGAAGGGTAAATTAAAGGGTAATGATAGTTATACCCTCAATTTATTGGGTAAGGTGGGTAATGGCCCATTACCCACTTTAAGGTAATGGTCAGGCCCGGATTTGGCTATGGGCCATGTGGGCGACGACCCAGGGGCAGCCCAAAAGAGGGGGCATCAATAAAAATGTCCATGTATATACATACTATGTCCATTTTGGCCCATTTCAGCCTATTTTTAAACAAAGCCTACTTATTGTAAAAAAACAAAGCCCACTTATATGTAAAGAAAAACTGCGTGTATTTTCTTAACCAAAAAACCCTACGTGTATAGTTTAACTACAGAATTTTAAACACGATTCATTTATATATTTACAAGCAAACAGTTAGACAATAGACACCAGCGGCATCATAAAGATTTACAAGGAGACATTTAAGACTTATAAATTGTGCTTACGTGAATTAAGTGTCGCATTGGAAACAATTAAAGCGTCAAACGAATCAACCCTCATCAATTTGATTAGGTGATATTGTTCTTTTTTTTGGGTAAGGGTTTCCCTGGTAAATTTTATTACGCCAAAAAACATTTAAGTACAAGGGATGAGGGTGAAACCCACATCTCCGCCAGTTACATGGGTAAAACTACTTCCTAAAAGGAAGGTACACAAAATGATTAGACAAAAGAAACATAAATTTATATCTTCTTGCGACCTCAAAAACGGATATCCAGATTATCGCATATAGCTTGAAGCTCATGAGAAAGATCTTGACCTTGATACATATCATCATCGTATGGGTCATCATCATAGTCACCATTACCATACGAATCCCTCCATTGTTCTAGCAAACTTTGAGTGCCAAAACCTACCCTTTCATATGCCATAGAACGAGCCATATCATTATCAACTGATGCAACCTCATCTTCACTATCATATTCACCCAGAAACTCTACCTTCTTCAAAGGATTGCCAGCTTTATCCACAAGAATAGCTTGCCCACTAGTAAGTAAATCTTCAAACTTTCCAATTTTCTTAATAATAGGAGTAGTACCAGAACTACTATTATCGACATTCATAAACGAGGATCCACTTGAAGTAGCCCCGTTATTTACCAAATTAGTAGTCCCCCTATTGGTACCAAACTTCACATCATTATCAACCGAATTAAGAACATCAAATGGATTTAAATTACTAACCTCAATAATAGGTTGCGCACCCTTCTTCTTATTACCACTAGAACTAGCAGTAGACTTTTTGGGAACAAGTCAAAATTCTTTATGAGGTTTAAAACTCATTTTCGGACCAACCGGAATACCTCGAGAAGTTTGACTAGGCTTCTTCACAGTCTTCTTCTCACCAGCACCTGTATTGTTTGGACATTCCTCATGAATATGACCAAAAACCTTACAAGACGAACACCTAGGAGGTTTTCACTCATACTCAACAAGGACATTACATGTATAATGGCCCACCCTAGTAATTTTAGGCATAGCCACGACCATATTATCTTTCAACTCCATATCAGCTCGAAGCTTAATCATAACTCTAGCATAGCTTGACCAACCTCAAGATTGCATGCACATATCAGATGTATAAAAGTCAAGCATTAGAGGAGTAACAGGTACACCATAGAGTTTAACCCAAACTGGAACATTACTAACATCTTCCTTTAATAGGTTCTCATCCGGATGCCATTTCTTCAGGATAAGCAGATTATTCCGGATAAACCATGGACCATTCTCAAGCATAGCATCTAATCCGTCCATAGAGCTAAATTGAAAGGAGAATAATCCGGTAGACGAGCTAAACATTGAGCGAACAAGCCCATATTTACCCCAAGTATTCCTAACATAGTTAGCAACGACATGGTATGCCACCTTTTTTCACAAGAAAAAACCATAAGTAGTATTAGCAAAGCATTCACTAATAGCACGAATAGAATCCACCAGAATAACCACATCAATCCCATTACCCTCGGGTGTAAATAAAGTAAGAACATTCACTTTCTTCCCACTTGGTTTACCAGTTATATTAGCATATGAAGACTTATCAGGGGCATCACCAGCCGTAGTATTAACCGGCATAGTTAATGTTGGAAAAGATTCTGAAACTGTAGTATCTTCCAAAGAGCTTATCTTTTCCTTCTCCACCATCATGTCAACCACAGATGGTGTTACACCCTCCTTTACAGTAGATGCAACAACTCGAGTATCTTCATTCATAGTATCATCCGATTTCGTAGACACACCAATACCTGAAGAGGTATTCGTCGAATTCCTATTAAGACTCTTCTCCTTTACACCTCTCCCACCCCTACTCCTTTTTTGACTCAAAAATCCACGCTCCATTCCACCACAACCAGTAGCCCTATTCAAACCAGTCGCTTGCACTTCCCAATTGAACAAGAAGAAAAACGCCTAATCCTCAATAACGAAACCCTAGCTAACTAGGGTTTATAGTCGAAACACAAACAAAGAATTAAATTAAATCTCCTTTAGATAAGATACCAAACGCCTTAGATCAGTGATCAAACAATCGAATCTGAGATAAGGATATGACTAAACATCAATCGCTATAACATATCGAAGCAAGAAACAAAGAAAATAAGGACGAATGAATGAAACCGAAAATCTTAATAAACGATTTTTGAAAACCCTAATTAAAATCGAACACTAAAAGCCCTAAGACTTTGAGACTCACACCGAATCTGAGTAGATCGAGGCAAGTAACAGAGAATAGGGACGATTAGATGGAATAATTAAGGCTGTTAGGGTTTTTGATCGCAAGGGAAGTTAGGGTTAAAGGTGATATTGTTCTTTACCTATCATTTTTTATTTAGTAAAGTATAATTACACTCTATTTTGTCATGTTGTGTTGTTCACAACCGTCGGGTGCCCGAAATAGGAAACGGAAAAAAATTCAACAAGAATTAGAGCGACCTTAACACGGTTGTGTGGATGGGTTTGTAGTTAGAACGAAAAAAATAACAGTGTTGAAGAAAATAATGATGATATTAACGTTAATATAGACAAAGTATTTTATTTTTGTTGTAAGTTATTTAAAACTGCTAGATTTAGAAGTCAATTGGCAAATGAATGAATAAATGATTAAAAACATCTTAGCAATACTTTAAAATTCCATGAAAATAGTTTTAGGCCTATGATTAACTTGAGAACTTCATCTGAGTTGCGGGTGAGGTTAAATACGAATCAAACAATTGATAAATAGTTACAAGAAAAGATACCACAAATTGGAAGAAAGTTCTAATTAGAATAACTGTTGTTGTGAAATGTCTAGCAAAATATGATGTGCCTTTTCATGGTTCAAATGAAAAACTATAAAAAGCTTAATGGAAACTTTTTAGACATAGTTCAAATGATTGTTGAGTTTGATCATGTCATGAAAGAACATTTTCGCAGAATTAAAGACAAAGAAACTCACTATGAAAAGATAATTGATGTTTTTACTTCAAGATACGCATGAAGACATCGTTTTAGGTGATAAATGTTGTTGAACGTTATTCAGAGTTTATTTCCTCATATTGTTACATTTTATTTAATGAATAAAAATCGGCGCGGGAATGAGCTGCTTGGCTTGACCAAGTTCCAAACCTCTAAAAAATATGTTGTTTTTTTACAAGGGGCATGTTTTACTCAGCTCGCTCAGAGCATCCAAAATCTTAGGACCGCCCCTGGTAACGGGTGATTGCATTATAGAATACCAAGCCCTATTTTTCATTATCTTTGTCATTTCTTATAGCCCATGACCCCTAACCAAGCATACCCTAATATATGTATACAGAACGTCCAAAATTTATGACTTTTTTAGTTGTTGCTAGGTCTTATAGTTAGGAACCTGGGTATCAACCAAGGTTATAAATAGCGTGAGGCGTGGCGTGGCGGCATAGCCAAGCCTTACGCCTTTGCGAGCCATGACGTTTTTAAGGCGTGACTTAAAGCGGCACAAAATATAAAAATATTTATATATTTATATATTTATATCATATTACAAATATATTGAGTTTACAAAAAGTGTCATACATAAGGAATAAAGTCAAGAAACTATTTTTGCATAATCTTTTTCATTTCTATATAAAAATACGATTTTTTATTGAAATTGAATTCAAAAAAGCCTCCACGCATCACGTTTTATCGCGTCTTATCACGTTTTTTCACTCCTCAACTCACGTCAAGCCTTAAGCCCAAGCCTTGGTCTATTGCGTGGCGTGGAGGTTACGCCTCACGCCTTTGCGACGTCATGGCGCGCCTTTTAAAACCATGATATCAACTATCAAAGATGAGGTTTGGTTACATTCTAATCCTGCTCTTAGGTTTTACGTGGGTCATACATGAAGTAAGAAAACATCCAATGATCCAATGGGCTATAATAAAAGTTGATGTTAAAAGGAATTAGGCCCAAGTTGTTTAACGGCATGTCAAATTGTCAATGACTTGTCTAGAAAAATTATATATATACTCATTAGCCGTTTGAAACGACACCGTATTTGGCGTTCGTTTCACTGTATATACTAGATATTCTTTTGGAGCTCAGTGCCGGTCCAATGGGCTCCAATTTTGAGCCGGCCCATTTGGTTTTTTTTTTTTTTTTTTTAAGATAATGTAAAAAAAATCCGCTCGGCATAAAATAGAAAAAAAAACTACAAAAATATTGACTTATTCAGATAAAAAAATACTCGCGACATGAGGCCCAATACATAAGCCCATATAAAAAAATATATATATTAAACATGAGACCGAAAAAATAAACCCGCACAAGTAAAAAATAGAAAAGAATAAAAATAAAATTTTAACGCAAAAATTAACCCGAACTATTAAACATGAGACCGAAAAACGTTTTTGGCAGCGTTGCTACAGTACAGGCCCATTGGGCTCCCATTTTGGGCCGGCCCATTTGGCAATTTTTTTTTTTTTTGGTAGGCAATGTAAAAAAAACCGCTCGGCATAAAATAGAAAAAAAAACTACAAAAATATTGACTTATTCAGATAAAAAAATACTCGCGACATGAGGCCCAACACATAAGCCCATATAAAAAAAACAAACTATTAAACATGAGACCGAAAAAATAAACCCGCACAAATAAAAAATAGAAAAGAATAAAAATAAAATTTTAACGCAAAAATTAACCCGCACTGTTAAAAAATACTCGCGACATGAGGCCCAACACATAAGCCCATATAAAAAAAACAAAATAAGAAAAGTCATAAAAAATAAAATATTAACTGCAAAAATTAACACCACACTATTAACATGAGACCGAAAAATAATCGCAAACAAATACAATAAAAAAACGTCCTGCAGTAACGCGCGATTCTCAGCCCATGTTCCCATAATATAAGAAAAAAAACAAACTATTAAACATGAGGCCGAAAAAATAAAACCGCACAAAATAAAAAAAATAATGTGCGTAGAATAAAACGACGTAGTTTTGTTCCACACGCTACAGTGCTCGGCCCTTTGGGATCCCAATTGGGCCAACCCATTTGGTTTTTTTTTTAGGCAATGTAAAAAAAACCGTTCGGTACAAAATAAAAAAAAAGTACAAAAATATTGACTTATTAAGATAAAAAAATATCCGCGACATGAGGCCCAACAATAAGCCCATATATAAAAAAACAAATTATTAAACATGAGACTGAAAAAATAAACCCGCAAAAATAAAAAATAGAAAAGAATAAAAATAAAATTTTAACGCAAAAATTAACCCGCACTATTAAACATGAGGCCGAAAAAATAAATCCACACAGAATACAATAAAAAAAGCCATGTTCCCATAAAATTATATTAAAAAAAACTGTATAACCAAAAAAAGAAATCTTTAAACATGAGCCCCACACATAAGCCCATATAAGAAGAAAAAAAAACTATTTTTTTTAACATGAGGCTCGAAAAAAATAAAACCACACAAAATAAACAAATAAAAAAAATAATGGCCTCTCGCAACTACGCGAAAAAAATTAACGACCCGCAGCAACGCGCGGGTAATCACGCTTTATATACTCATTAGCCGTTTGAAACGACACCGTATTTGGCGTTCATTTCACTGTATATACTAGATATTCTTTTGGAGCTTGACTGGTCAAAAGATAAAGAAGCGACGTAGCCAGCTCTTTACTACTTATTTTTGCTTGGCCCCTACACGAGTATATGGATCGTAAATCATGAAAGAACAGTAGCAGTGGCACGCTTTTTTTTCCTTAGTTTTAATTAGTGTAGGAGTAGGTGTATAAATTTTTAGTATAAATCTTAAAGCCGTTATTTCAATTTTTAGTTATTGTAAGTTTAAATTTTGAAGTAATTTAATAGTTATTTATTATGGGTTAACTGAATTACTATATATACTAAAAATGGCATAAAACGATGTCGTTTTACGGCACCGAAACCCTAAGACCAAAAATCGGCCCAAACTAAAAAAACTATTCCTAACCTAAAATAGCGAAACAAAAGAAAAGTTGCACAACGGCCCCTCAACTTTTAACTATTTACGACTTCTTTATATAATAAACTTTATTTATCAAATATATAACACATATCTACCGATTCATTCAGATAAAAAAAATACCGAAGAAAAGATCTTTGAATTGCGAACAAAACGAGCCCAATATTGCAATGCTTATGGCATACATACGATTTTATAAAAAATGTTGAAGTTTTCCCGCCGTAACGCGCAGACACATTCCGACTCAATATTTATTCGAAATCGATTCGTAAAAAATTATGCCCTGCGACAACGCGCGGGCAATTTTGCTTGTTTTGACTCATTATCAATCCGCTCTTTACCCCAAAAGTACGGGTGGAACAATATAACACCCTTAAACTCTAACCCGTCAGGACAACCTGACCCAACCCGTATCGCCATATGATGTGCAATATTACCTCCAGCGCTATCACCCGCTAGGAAAACATTTTTAAAATCCGCGTATTCATTTAACCATGACTCAG
>BQNB010135544.1:0-18142 GCA_026074375.1 Tanacetum coccineum | reverse complement strand
TGTGATTCTGGCCAACTAACTCTAATTGTGGATACCAAAGAGGAGTTAAGTTCGATCTAATAACTCAACATAAGTTTAGTTAGAGTTTCATAAGTACTAACATACGAAACTCTCAATTTTTTCAATTAAAAGGTCTCATAAGTACTAACGTATGCAACCTAAAAAGAGCTTTATCATAAATCATACAAAAAGATCATGGATGCTGGTAATGAATCAAATTGGAATTTAGAGCAGTTGTTATGCTCCTTCGGTGGTTATTAGACATTTCAAAATCATTCAACAAAATCCCAAAATCCCAGAATCCCCCAATAAGAAACACTGTATAAAAGTAACAGATTCCAAAACTATCATTATAATGGGAAAATAGAAAAAAATGTATATAGATTATTAAAGTTTGTTTCCTTATTAGAAAAGGTTTTGTAAAATTAAAGAAACTTACATAGCTTGATACATGGTCATGATTGTGTAACACGAAAACCATTGCTCCCTGAATGTCATCGCCCGAGTGGATGTCATGTTTTCCTGTGCCTACACTCCACCAAGTGGTATGCTACCCTGAAGGTGCCTCGATAACTTGTTCCTTTGTCTCACCTGGATGCAAAGCCAAGATATGTAAATGTCCATCCATTATCATAGAATAAAAGTTAATAAGTTGTGAGCAACAACAAATTATATGTTGTGAGTTCAAATGCGAAACAAAATTTCTTTATAAACAAATTTTCAAATGCAAAAGAATATTTAATCTCCCCTTTTAACTCCGATGTACAACAAAAATAATAAAATGTTAATACTTTCTTTTCAATCTCCTTGATAATGGTCTGCATCGCGCTAACTTTCTTCAGCAACTTCATAAAAATTAGCACCAATTTTAGAAATAAGCACAACATTGTTTAAATTGCACTAAATTGAATTATCAAATTTACCAGCTACATTTTCATATCAAGCCACCAAATCAGGTAAAGCATCACTTTTTTTATCCATGATATTAAAATATCAGATAAGTGTATTATCTTATTTTCGTTCAAAAAAAACCGTTAAAAAAATTACTGTAGAATTTTGTAGAAAAGTCTTATGATAGTATATTTGATAGTGTTATTCTTAATCTAATGTCTAAGAAACAAATCACTTGATTTATCACATCTCCATTAATGGAAAAACAAATGGCCCTGTTATCTCGAACTAACATGTGTTGAATACATTTTCTGAAGTCTTGGACTGGAAGGACTCCACAAGCCAAAATAACTTCTAATGTGGACTGTTCTTGAACCTTCAAAAGCTAAAACATTACACACTCATTAGTGATGTGAAAAAACATGCTTGTGTTAAAAAACATTCATCACTTCTTGTGTTTTAGTCAAGAAGTATGCAACTTTAGTTGATGTTGTTCTGCAGAATTATAGTGTATTGCAGGTATATACCAACAATAATGAAACAAAATTTTGGCAGTTTGCATACATCCATCCAAACATGTATGTCATTTGCATATAGCAAAACTATGTGATACTTCAAAAATTTAGATACCATCTTTTCAACTAAATCCCACCCTTATCAATATATTATGTCAATGATAGTCTCGTGAATATGTTAAATGAAAGCTTTTAATTTAATGAAAAATTAAGTCCGACTTACGCGCTTCATGATTTTATATGAAGAGGATTAATGAAGTGATAGCTCATTCATCTTAAGGTTGAGATGGTGCATCCTAACCAAATGAAACTATGTGTCGTATCCCCTAGTGTACATGTTGATGTAGCCTTATAAACTGAACTGTTACTTACGCTTTTGTGTTTCCACATGAAGCATATATAGTAATTTCCTGTATAATAAGTGATATATGTATTAGGAATACAAAATTCCTAGGAAAGTGTCGGTCGCTTCCATAGATAATTTTCATTAGCTCGTTAAGTAATTTTTGGAAACTTACATAGTTAGTTAGCAAAGGCCCATGGATTAATCCATGCAAGCCTAAGCCCACGTCCCATATGTAAGTATAAATACACCTCTCCATGCCTTGGAGAGGTGGTTGGTTGGTTGTATGTTTCATTTCCACTTAATGCATTTTATGTTCTCTACTTTCTCTCACTAGAAAATACATCCTTCCCCTCATTTTCTCTCTCTAGTTCTTGGTTCATATATCGAAGATTACTTGTATTCTACAATTGGTATCAGAGCCATGGAGTGATTTGCTTAGTTTTTGTGTTTGATTTTTTTGGTTCGTTTTTGCTTGTTATTCCGTACATCCTTTTTCTTTCTTTTCTTTTGTTTTCAAAGCTTCTTTGTACACTAAAAGATCATTTACCTATGTAAAGTTGATCTAGTATCTTTGGATATAGGTGTATTTGATTTGGATCAAAGAAAATCTAATTTTTGTTCATCTATTGTTTTCAAAAAACCTTATAAAGTACAAATCTTGATTTTGAAATTTTCGGCTTAAAAACCAAAAAGTTATCATTTTTAAGATACCTATAGGTTTAAGAATACTAGTTGTACAATAAATTTTGGGAAAAACAATCAAAAAGGTGTCTTTTTGTGTTTTAAAGATTTTAAGTTTCGTACTTGTTTTACCTAAATTCGTAGTTTTAGTGTTACCCTAATTCACAATTTCTGTTGTAGCCGAATTAGCAATTTCTGTTGTAGCCGAATTCGTAATACCCGAATTAGCAATTTTTGTTGTAGCCGAATTCGCAATATCCGAATTAGCAATTTCTGTTGTAGCCGAATTCGCAATATCCAAATTAGCAATTTCTGTTGTAGTCGAATTTGCAATACCCGAATTAGCAATTTTTGTTGTAGCCGAATTCGCAATATCCGAATTAGCAATTTCTGTTGTAGCCAAATTCGCAATACCCGAATTAGCAATTTCAGTTGTAGCCGAATTCGCAATATCCGAATTAGCAACTTCAGTTGTAGCCGAATTCGCAACATACGAATTGGCAACACCCGAATTCGTAGTTTTACTTAGTATCACCCGAATTGGCAACACCCGAATTCGTAGTTTTCTTAGTATCACCCGAATTGGTAATTTTCAGTAACACCCGAATTCGCAATTGGCTTAATCAACCGAATTTGAAACATAAACGTAAAACTCAAATTGCTTAATCTAAATTATACGGTTTATTTCTTTGACTTGTAAAATCCCGTGAAACACTCACTTATTTTCCCTGTTTTGTCAGGAATTGTAAATCCCTGTGTAGTTTTAAGAATTAAAACACAAATGACAACACCCTCAAACACAATTACTTTCTATCACCGCTCAATCAAACAGTAATCTTTGAACATACCAATTTATCAATGGCGACTCTTACTGACAAAGCGATTCTTTCTGGTGCTGACAATCGTCCACCTATGTTGGAAAAAGATATGTACGATTCTTGGAAAATCATAATGGAGCTATACATGATGAATAGACAACATGGAAGAATGATTCTTGAATTCGTTGAAAATGGTCCACTCATCTGGCCTTTAATTGAGGAAAAAGGAGTGACTCGACCAAAGAATATTCTAAGTTATCTGCTACGGAAGCAATTCAAGCTGATTGTGATATCAAGGCTACAAATATCATTCTCCAAGGACTACCACCAAAAGTCTATGCATTAGTTAGCAATCACAAAATCGCCAAGGAACTTTGGGAAAGAATTCAACTTCTCATGCAAGGAACTTCATTGACGAAACAGGAAAGGGAGTGTAAGCTTTATGATGAATTCGATAAGTTTGCTTATAAGAAGGGGGAAACACTACGTGATCATGCAAGGAACGTCGTTAAACAAAGAGAAAGAACGAGAGTGCAAGCTGTAACAAATGAATTATGATAAGTTAACATACAAGAAAGGAGAGATCGTTAACACGAGTACTACATGAGATTCCACCTCAGCTACTCAATGATATATGAATATTTTACAATATGCCACTGAAGCAACTTCAAGTCAATACCAAGTTTCTGAACACTCCTGCTACTGAATGGAGCAAATTCATTATTGATGTTAAGTTGGTCAAAGATTTGCATACTACTAATGTTGATCAGATTCATGCTCACTTCGAACAACATGAACGACATGCAAATGAAGTTCGATTGATGCATGAACGTACTCCTGATCCTCTTGCTTTAGAGTTGCATCTCATCAAATGACCAATCTCCTTAACAATCTCATCAACACTCTACCAGAACTCCTTCAACATCAAACAAGTTTGCGTTACCTCATCAACTTCACATATGGGATCACCTTTTGAATCTCAAACAAACTCGATCAATCAATCACCAAAACCTCATTCCCACATCACCTATACCCACTAACAAGTTCAAACCTTAGTTGCACACCATAACGGGTTCTCCTCCATCATCATCCATTCCACAAATTGAATACTCTTTTCCATATCTCAACCAACAATCTAATTTTCACCAAATAGACACTGGTCTTGACTAAAAACCAAGTTTTTCAAGCACAGGTGATACCAGTTAATGCCATCAATCATGTCATGTCTTTCTTGTATGCTATGGTCAGTTCCCGCTATCCTACTACTAATACCAATAACCAACTAAGAAACTCAACAAACCCAAGGAAATAAGCTACATTAATGATGGATAGAATAACCGACAACAAGTTTAGGGGAGACAAATTCTTTCTGCGAGTTACTAACAAGAACTTTCCTCCAGAGCAATAGGAATAAACAGGGAAACATAGGCATTGTTACATGTTACAACTGCAAAGGGGAAGGACACAATTCCCAAAACAAGGTGGCAATAAACCAAAGGAGGAAACATAATTTTTCGAGTGGTATTTATAGGATAACTGTTGTTTGGTTCAAAGCTCTAAGCCAACTGGTCAAAATTTACATTAGGAGGAATCGCTTTTTGGCAATCCAGGAATTCCCCAAAGGTCAAAGCCACACAGACGTCAATTACCAAAAAGGTTGCTTATCAAGCGATGATTATGGTGTAGGCATATGACTCTGATAGAGTATGAACTCCACACTGCCACAGTCTGCTCTCAAGGAGAATTTATCTCATTATGGTTTAGATGCTCTGCTAAGAACGTAACACAATCATGAATCATGTATATAATAATATGATTAATCAAGTTGTGCAGGTGATATCGTCTTCTGAACAGTCAAATATTGTGAATCATTCAGAGTCTGCAATAAACCAGTGATAGAAATATCAGTTCCTTTTCCACAGATATGTGATTGAATCATCAACAGGCATTGATCAGAATTTAAATTTCTTCTCATCCAAAAATAAACACGATGCACGATATTAACTGGATTAACAACTGGAAAACCCAAGTTGCTAAGTGTACCAAGATAAACTGCAAATCAAAAGTGTCAATGATAACTTTAACTGCTGAGCCTTGGAAAGATACACTGAACAAGTTAAAGTGTTGAAGAAGACAAAAATGTTGAAATTCAACGAATGAAGTGATATGTTTTAGATTCATGTGCACAGTCTGTAGAGATTAATCGTCTTAAACAAACTCTTTCTGAACATTTTGAAAGAAAAAGAATCTTTAATGCAAACAGTTTCTCTTCTCAAAGATGATTATAAGAAAGAAGAATCTAGGAACATAGATAAAGAGATTGCTTTAGAAAAGAGGAATCAAACAGCTAGATAATAATTGTTTTTTTAAAAGAGATCCAAACCGCATAAATTGTTCACCCAATTAGACGAAACCTCAGTTTATTTCTATGATCAAACCACTAAACAAAGCTCTAGGTTTTCAAAATCCTTCTATCTGAGAAAAGCACCAGGCACTAGAACTAAAGCTATATGTTGGTGATATTATTGAGAAAACTAATCCTATTGTGATTTCTGACTCAAAAGAGACCTTAATACTTGCTGAAGAGAGTCGTTCAAAAATGCTTTTAAAACATAAGGATAATATGATGTTAGAAAAGTAAGTTAATACCACACCAGTCGATTATGCTTATAACAACTCAGAATTTTCATCAACCTATTTTACTATGATCACAATTGTACGGGGAAATTTTTCGCTTTATTACATTACTTGCATTGTCAATATCTCAGTATACAAAGTAACTTACATAACTAAAGTAGATAAATTACGCAACTATCTAATGGCCATTCTTTCTCATAAATGTCAATGCAAACATCACAATATGTCCAAGTCAATACACAACATTCTTCCTTAATTACAAAATACATTATTCCTATAATAACCATTCGTAACCGTAAATCAAAAACAGGCTTTAAACCATAATCATATACCTCTTAAAACCCTAATTCCATAATATTTAATATCTAAAGTGAATATGTACAAGCTACAAAAGCACATTACAAGTAATATAACATTTCTATTGAAATATAAACTCCCTACAAGTCAAGTACAAGCTTTCAAAGCACAATATACAAGTCATTAATGCACGATATCCAAAATAGCCGTTTTACCTCCGTTTTACCTTCAATTTCTTCACCACCACTTTTGTACAAGCTAATACACTCAATATACAATGTGTAAACCCTAATTATTCTATTCATAAACTTTCATATACATTTTTTAACACTCACAACCCTAATACAAAAGTCAGAAACCCTAACTCGAGCAAAATACTAAACCATGAACCGTAATCTTTGTTTTTAATCCATTGTAAACTTTAACAATACACAAATAAGTTAGTAATAACTAATTAACAACATTCTCAATCAAAAACATAATCATCAATTTCATCATTTTACTTCAACTAAAAACAAAATAAATCCAAGAAACCCTATTGTGCCCTAATAGAAACTTTGGACCCGTTTACTTATTTTCGCACCATTTAAACCCAAACCACCTATCAATTCTTGTTATTAATCCTTAATAACAATCCTTACAAACATTAATCCATCATTATTGATCAAATTTACATGAATTACGAAGCATGAAAACCCTAAATAAGCCCTAATGAACCCGAAACCTAGTTTCTTTTATTTTGACCCATTTTAAGCTTTCTTTTTGCAAACAAGCACCTCCATGACAAGAACCTCACCTTCCTAATCAGCTTACACACCTTCTACAAAAAATATCTTCATCATTTATAGTTTAAAATTTGCACATGGTCTCTTGTTTCTTCTTGTTTAAGCCGCGACATCACAAGGACCATCTAACACCACAAAGCTACTTTCTAGCTCAAACAACACATCATATAGCTTCTCCTCATCACCCTCTAGCCTTACACATGTCCTCTCAAGTGTCACATAATATATCCCTTTATCCTCCAAAAAAAACCTCCAAATTCAACAATAAATAGGACCATAAACACTTCAATTTGAATCATACCCCCACTTCCTCCTCAATAACCCATCATAGCAGCAATAATTTTCTCAATATGAATTCTAAGAGATCCTAATAAGTCCCAAGAACAGAATGAAGCATAAAGAGACAAGAAACTAAGCCCCGGGAGTCGTTTAATACAGGCGTTAACGAAGCTAAAAGTCCTATTTTCGACCCGTTTCCAAGTCTTAAGCATCAAACCTAGGTTCTAAGATGTTCTACTACACTATCCGCTTCTACACTCATATAATGTCATATGATCCTAAATATACCCTTGTTAATTTCATAAACTCAATTCATGCTCATTTTCCCTTTTGAACCAAAACCATACACTCGAAACCCTAATTTTTTATGTTTTTCTTAAAACTAAATGTTGATAATGATTAAATATTGTTAAATCTAATTCCTAAGCATGCATACTAATGTTAAAATAACCACTTTATTGATTATTGAAAGGAATTGAACTTAAAACCCGCGCGTTTTATGTTATGAAACCCTAATTTGAGACCCGTTTTGCTTCCTAAAACTTAACTAATCGTTTATTCTAAACTATTTTGTTGCGATAAATCTTCAATATTTTAGTTTATTATAACATAAAAAATGTCTATTGAAATGTTAAAATACTTGCATGGCAATTATGGACATTTTTGTAATATAATCCATGCAAGGTTATATATCGTAACTTTCTGAACTTATAACTAAAGGGGCAGAATATGTCATTTTAATCAACATAGAATTATAACGTATAGGGGTACTATTATGTCATTTTCCAAAGTAACTAGAGGTTTACTTATGTATAGCATTTAAACTTGAAGGACCCAACACGTAAAATGCAAACCTTACGAGGGTATATTTTGCCACTTTTTCAAACATCAAGGGTCCTAAAATGTAACAATTTAAAATGTAAAAAAACAACAATGTTTAAAACCTTACAAGACATTAACTTTAATTACGCTTCTCGAACTCTTAACATTTCCAGATATTGATCCAAAACGCTTAAAACCGATTTATATCATATCAAATACTTGAGGGAGCTTCAAATTAATGGGTTCATCTTGGTATTCTAAACGTTATATTGAACTAATTTGTTGGGTTTAATGATATTAACGTGCCCTAGCTCCTCAATAAACGTTTACTGAATGACTTCGACTTATGATGGCCCGAACAGGTGATACATAATTTCAAACTCTTCAATCAAACACATTAATCCTTAAAAACTAAAGTTCTAGAGGTACAAGCTTCTATAAGAGAATTTGACATTTATACTCAGGTGCTGACGTTTGTTACTATCATTTTGCATATCAACAATTCACAATAATATTGTGATAAGGTCCGTTCGCTATCATAAATTTATGCATCTAACCTATCAGGTGAGATTTCTATAAGCCTCGCTTTTACTTATTTACATGATTTTATAAACCCGCCTGAGGGATACAATGCTTGTTACCAAAAATATTTTTTATATACTCAATATATCTATAAAACAATTGTGATTACTTTTCAAAAACTTAGTGAAGTTCATAACCTCTCCGCCTTTAACTTATTAACAGTTTTACATAAACCCTCGAGGGGGATACAAGCTTGTTACAAACTCTATTCAATACTCATTTATCTATAACAAATGTGATTAACATTTCTAAAACCATAGTTGAAGTCATAACCCTCAGCCTTTACTATTTACATGTATTAGTAAACCCGCGAGGGGATACATGCTTATTACAACGTCTTTTACATACACGTATATCTTATAACAATGTATTACTTTTCAAAGACATAGTGAGTTTCATAGTCTCGCAATTTCAATCTTTTTCAATAAACCCGTGAGGGGGTAAACCAGCTATAAAATTACGTCAATATATAATGTTTATACAAATTACAAATGCTATCCTGACAATCAATACAATTGCCTGTCTAATTATCTATCCCCTACAAGTCGTTAAATATGACTTATAAGGTCTTAAAAATTGACTTTAGATATTAATGTGTTAGTTTTTTCCAAAAACCTACAAGATCGTTAAATTTGATCTTCAAGTCGTTAAATTGACTTGGATATTAATGTTTAGGTCATAAATCCCTACAATCCGATAAATTTGACTTCAAGTCCGTAAATTGACTTATTGTGATGTTAATATGTTGATATTATGAGCTCTTCAAGTCGTTAAATTGACTTTTGATGATAATGTGTTAGGCAATGTGCTAGACAAGGAACAAGGACCAAGACAAGACGACGAGGCATCAGTACCAAACAAGACGAAAACGCAATAATACACTGTAACAATGACAAATGTATTCTTTGCAATTAATTACAAAAACGTGTAAATAATAACGTGACCATAAGAATCATAACAATACTATATTCATAAATTGTGTTTGTACAATTATTACACTATGACTTGTATTCATACTATTTAACAACCTATGAATTTCACTCAACCTTTGTGATTGACATTTTAGCATGTTTATCACCGGTTATTGAGGCAATTATACGGCACTGATGCATGGACCGAAGATGGTCTAAACTGTTATCATTCACATTTGTAATGTAACTAATTTTCTAGGACCTGCCTTTGTAAAACTTTTGTTTTGAATGAATGAAACGTATATTTTGAACAAACGTTCATTCTTTTGTGTCGTTTCTATGATATGAGTGTTGATTCCATAAAGAATACCCTACGATTAGCTATCCGCTGTAAGGTAAAAATGAGTGTTACAGATTGTAATCAGCGCCATGGTTATAAGAGAACAAGGTCAAAACCATAACTATAACCACATTTCTTTCTAGCCATCAAAAGTCCTCCGTGCCACTACATTCCGGAAACAAGTAAGTAAATATACATAACTATATACTATAATAAAACCATAAAAACTTATGTTATTTTACAACATAGTATGTATAAACAGAACGATATCTCTCCCAACCCTCTAAACTTACTGATATTTAGGATGGACTCTGTTTTCCACTTATGAATAATCATACCTATCCATCGGTCTTAAACCGGATTATTTCCGCTCACCAGGAATGCAGATCTTTAACTCTTTGGAAAAACTCTACAGATAATATGATCCCACCAGTATTCTCATCTTTCTACAATAATCCTTGTTTGAAGGACGTACAAGCATTTTATTGCTAAGGAATTACCTATTTCATCACCAGATCCTATTACTTCACCAGCTATTTTGACTCCATCTCCGATATTATACCTTACCAACACTACCTATTTATTTTAATCCTCGATAATATCTTTATTCCTGAAAAAAATTACCACCTAATAAACAAATCTGTTCCACACATCTTCCTCTCACTAGGTTATCTAATGCCATGCTCGGAATCAAACACATAATTTGGTACCACCATCACCTCAGTTTTACTCCAACCGCCACCTCAGATATTAAAATAGTAAAATGTCAAATAAGAATTTCTGAAACATCATTTGAAGATATTTTGAATTACTTAAATAAACCTCTCTTCACCACCCCGCATTGAGACAAAATGACAGAAGGACGTATTAATGGTAACGAACTAAAGACCGAACTTAAGAGAATCCGTACTCAGATTATTAAACCTCAAAAGAAGAAATTAGGGCAAAAGGATAAGATTGCCTTTGCTCACTACAGAATTTCTAATCTTGAACAAATCATTAAGGAAATCCAAGCTCATCACCAAAACGTAATCAGGAAGATCTTTAGGAAAGACATCTCCAACAAACTCTTAGACTAGTTATAACTTTTATCTTAGCCACGGATAGTGTGGTATAATACCAAACGCTTGTCAAATCTTGACTATGTACAGTAATAAGGCAAGTTATTTATAAAGGCAATCCCGTTTTGTACTTTATTTCATCATCATCTCTATCATTTGCATCATTATCTCCGTCATCATAAATCATACCATGACTTTTAAGTGCTTAAAAATTCATTACTCTTTAAGCATTTTAAGCATCACATTCTCTTACTTTTCAAAACTTGTGATATCATTCTTACTATGTGTTATCTTGTGTTGATAGAATGCCTCCCAAAAGGACGTCAACATCCAAAACACTAGCCATAATTTTAGATGCCATCCGACAACTGATTGCTGATTTTACTGCAGCCTTGGAAGCATAAACTGCTGCCAAAGGCAAATAACACGACAATCCCAAAGTCAACACTGGACCCAGAGAAAATTTTCGGTAGCACAAAGAAGGAAACTACAAAGATCTCATAAATTGATCACCTTTCCTACTTAAATGACACGGAAGACAGTTAAACCTCATCCACTAGTTTGAACGTACTGAATCGGTGTTTTCTCGTAGCAAGTGTGCCGAGAAAGACAGAGTGACATTTGCTACTGGTACTCTAACTAAATGCCCTAGACTTGGGTGGAATTCCATAGCTCAACCAATAGGATAGATCACCAATCAAAATCGCATGGACCCAAATAAAAAGACTCTTAAACCGATAAGTATTGCCCTCGACACTAAAGTCATACAAAAATGGAAGATGAATTTTACAAATCTGACTGTGAAAGGAATGACTCCTCAATACTTATGTAAGAAGATTTCCAGGAATTAAACAATCTTATTGCCCGAATATGGGTAACAAACACCGAGAAACAAATGGAAGCATTCATCGGAGGATTACCCCGGAGTAATGAGGGAAATGATACAAAGCCAATTATACGAAGCCTCTCAAACATTTTAAGGAAGCCATCAACATAAGCCCAGAGAATTAATTGGATCAGATAAATAAAGCGTCAATTCTATGCTATAGACCAATGATCCAAACTGAAAGCTTGAGTATTGAGAGAAAACATCATCAAGCAACCAACAACTATCCATGAATAACTACAAACAATAAATAACCCGTAAACAATGATTATCACCTTGACAGCAGAAGAGAGACAAGAAACCTTCAGAACTTAATACCTGCCACCATTGGATATACTGAAACCTTCCCTTGAGTAAAAAGATGTAGACAACATCACACGGGACCTTGCTAGAGCAAGTGTCATCAGGTTTGCAACAAGATATGGTCACCATGAACCAGGTACTGCACAAAACAACAGGGCCATAGGAAATCCATACTTAGAGATAAGCTTCTTTTGTTAACTTTAGATTTATCACCCTATAAACAACTCTCTTGAGGATATCAGTATCCTCAAATCATCTCCAATTTGAAAACCCCAAACATCAAGCTACAATCCTTGTCATTTGTTACTTTTATCTAGAATTCTACGTAGCATAAGTATCAACTCTTTTTAGAGTTTCATATGTAAAGCTATCCATGAAAAAAAATAAAGTTTATGATTCTGTTACATCTTGTTATTCTGATATACAAAACACGACTTATTTGTCAATTCCATCGATTCTAATATTTTTCAACACTCTACTTTCCTCATACCATTGAACAAAACATAAATATGCCTTCCCTCGATTATATGGCGGTCATACCATTCAACATCCTCAAAATTATCTAAACCATTCATGATCATTTCATTTTCTCACTACACATTCTCTACCATATCTGTTTTATGTTAGGTAAGACGATTTATGATCACCTATTGAAATTGAATATAGGTCAACATCTTCATTTGAATAAGGAAAATTTATTAATCTCTGAACTAAAGAAATTATAAATTCACCCTCTCAGTTACAAGAGTTGAACGCTTCTTTTTGTAAGTTGACAACTTTATAAATAAGTAGACTTAAGTATATAACATAACGAAATAAACATAGTTTCATTTCAATCTGTTGTACAAAAACAATTCCTTAATACAATATCATTATTACCATCATATCTGTCCATCTTTTTTCCAAATCTGTATCCTCACTGACTAGCATCTCTCTTAACAAATTCATAATCAATCCTTAACATCACTCATTCCATGAATCTTCGAATCTAAAAATACTTCTGTTCATATTCTACAACGTGAGAACAAGAAACACACAAGAATCAATACAATGTCCAAATGATTTTCAATACCACTAGGTATGAAAATTTTGACAAGACTTGTGATATCATTCTTATTACGATGTTGACTTAAAAGGTAATGATAACGATTCTTTCTACAGATCACAGTACGAGCAGCAGAAGCAGGTAACCCTGACCCCACACAGGGTTCCGTAAATTGAAAGTATTTGCATACCAGGTTCTATCAGGAATCTTTAAAGAAATTTCTATTGGCTATCATCAAGAGGTGTGATCTTGAAAATAAAGTAGAAGAGACGTATAAAGAGGAATTATAATTATGGTGCGCAACATAATTATAAATGCATCACAACACGTGGACTTGTGTCCTTGATATACCTAACATAATGATCAAATTCATGCCTAAGTACCTACAATCACTATCACATATAAACTTCATTTAAATCACATGACGAGATTTCTGATGGGGGAGACCTATAACAACTCAGAATTTTTCATCTACCTATTTTAAACTATAGTCACTATTTGTACGGGGAAATCATTTCGCTATTATTACATGACTTCATTATGTCAATAATCTCAAGTAATACAAAGTAACTTACATAACTCAAGTGTAGACAATCTCAACACAACCAATCTATGGCCATTCTGTTCTTCATATATGTCAAGCAAACATCACTAATTATCGAAGATCAAATATCATCATTATACCTTATTACAAAGTACATTATTCTATAATGTACCATTCGCAACGTCTTTATCAAAACGGGCTTTAAACCATTATCATATACCAATAAACCCTAATTCCATGAAGATTTAATATCTAAAGTGAATGTACAAGCTACTAAAGCATATGTACAAGTAATATAACATTTCATTTGAAATATAAACTCCCTACAAGTCAAGTACAAGCTTTCAAAGCACAATATACAAGTCATTAATGCACGATATCCAAAATAGCCGTTTTACCTTCAATTTCTTCACCACCACTTTTGTACAAGCTAATACACTCAATATACAATGTGTAAACCCTAATTATTCTATTCATAAACTTTCATACACATTTTTACACTCACAACCCTAATACAAAAGTCAGAAACCCTAACCCGAGCAAAATACTAAACCATGACCCGTTTCTTCATTTTTATCCATTGTAAACTTAAACCAATACTCAAATAAGTTGTAATAACTTAATTTACAACATTCTCAATCATATACAATCATCATTTCATCATTTTACTTCAACTATATGACATTGAAAATCCAAGAAGCCCCTTAATTGTGAACCCTAATTTGAAACTTTGGACCGTTTACTCATTTTTGCCCATTTTAAACCAAAACACCTATCAATTCCTTTTTATTGAATCTTAATACAATCCTTACAACAAAAATACATCCATTATTGACTCTCAAATGTACATGAATTACAAGCTTGAAAACCCTAAATAAGCGCTAATGAACCCGAAACCTAGTTTCTTTCATTTTGACCCATTTTAAGCTTTCTTTTTGAAAATTAGCACCTCCATGACAAGAACCTCACCTTCCTAAGCAGATTACACACCTTCTATAACAAATATCTTCATCATTTATAGTTTAAAATTTGCACATGGTCTCTTGTTTCTTCTTGTTTAAGCTGCGGTATCATAAGGACCATCCAACACCACAAAGCTACTTTCTAGCTCAAACAACATATCATCTAGCTTCTCCTCATCACCCTTTAGCCCTTACACATGTCCTCTCCTAGTTACATAACATACCTTAGCCTCCAAACTCATTTCAACTATAAATAGGACCATAAACTCTTCATTTGAACTCATCCCCCACTTCCTCCTCTATAACCCATCATAGAAGCAATCCTTTGCTTAATATGAATTCTTAGAGATCCTAAGAAGTCCCAAGAACATAAGTGAAGCAAAATAAATCAAGAAAAAAAGCCCGGGAGTCGTTATTCTAGGCGTACGAAGCTAAAAGTCCTGATTTCGAACCGTTTTCAAGCTATAAGCTCAAACCCAGGTTCTAAGGATTATAATTCTGCTCCTACACTCTTATAATGTTCATATGATCCTAAATATACTCTTGTTAAAGTTTCATAACTCAATTCATGCTTATTTTCCATTTTGATCCAAAACCATACACCCGAAACCCTAATTTTATGTTTTTCTTAAAACTAAATGTTATAATGATTAAATGTTATTATAATCTATCCTAGCATGCTTAAATAATGTTAAAATAACCACTTTATTGATTATTGAAGGAATTTAAACTTAAAACCTGCGCGTTTACGTTTTGAAACCCTAATTTGACCCGTTTTGCTTCCTAGCTTAACGAATCGTTATTTTAAACTTTTGTTGCGTTAAATCTTCATATTTTAGTTTATTATAACTTATAAATGTCTATTGAAATGTTAAAATAAGCTTGCATGGCAATTTGGACATGTTTTGTAATTATAATCCATGCAAGGGGTATATATCGTAACTTTCTGAAACTTATAACTAAAGGGGCTGAAAATGTCATTTTATCAAAGTTATAACTATAAGGGTCTATTATGTCACTTTCCAAAGTACAAGGTTTACTTGGTATATCTTTTAAACTTGAAGGACCAAACTCGTAAAAGTGCAAACCCCAAGGGTATATTTTGCCACTTTTCAAACTCAAGGGTCTAAAATGTAACATTTTGAAAAAGTATAAAATCATGTTTAAAACCTTACAAGACATAACTTTAATTAACGCTTCTCGTGCTTAACATTTCCAGATATGGATTAAAACGCTTAAAACCGATTATATCATATCACAATACTAGGGAGCTTCATATTAAGGAGTTTCATCTTGGTATTACGTTCTGACTGAGTTGTTGGGTTTACGATTTAAAGTGCCCTAGCTCCTCAAACGTTTACTGAATGACTTCTGAATTATGATGGCCCGAACAGTGATACAATAATTCCAAACTCTTCAATCAAACTCATAACTCTTAAAACTAAAGTTCTAGAGTACAATCTTCCTAAGACTCAACATATTTACTCAGGTTGCGTGACGTGGCTGTTTACTATCATTTGCTATATCAACCTTCCCTGTTAAGATTGTGATAAGGTCGTGAGCTTTCATTTCAGAATATTTATTACATCTACCTATCAGGTGAGATTCATAGCCTCGCTTTTACTTATTTACATGCTTTATAAACCCGCGAGGGGGATACATGCTTGGTTACAAACTCTTTTATATACTCATTTATCTTATAACAATGTGATTACTTTTCAAAGACTTAGTGAGTTCATAGCCTCGCTTTTCAATCTTTTGAATGTTTTATAAACCCGCGAGGGGGATACATGCTTGTTACAAACTCTTTTACATACTCGTTTATCTTATAACAATGTGATTACTTTTCAAAGGCTTATACATACTATAAATTTAGAATACAAGTGTTTTTACATGTTATATGCTAATCTGATATACCATTACGACTAATGTCTAAGTTACTTTATGCTAAAAGTCCCTCATTATCATGGACCATTAATCACTTTCGGGTGAACGCAAATATTATGGATAGATCTATCAGGATTGACGAATCTTGTTTGTGTTAGCCAGATAGGTAACCAAACACACTATATTTCAATTATATAGGGTCATTATATATCACATCATTTTGGGTATATATATATATATATATCACATCATTTTGGGTATATATATACACTAGTCAGTTTGTGTGCCATGAGACCAGACATGACCAGACCAGACATGACGAGATCAGACAAGACCAAACAGGGCAATAATGGGATAATACACTGTTACTATGATAATTGTATTCGTTGCAATTATTACTAATAACGGGTGTATAATAACAATACCATTTTCTATAATAATTGTGTTTATACAATTATTACACTATGACTTGTATTCAAACTGTTTATCAAACCTATGAATTTCACTCAACCATTGTGTTGACTTTTTAGCATGTTTATCTCAGGTAATTGAGCAAGTTGCGGTACGGAGTGGCATGGACTCGAAGATGGCTGAACTGTTATCATTCAAACATAATGTTTTAGATTTTGGGACCTGCATTTTGTAAAAACTCTGATTATAATGAATGATAACTAAATTTTTCCAACAACGTCTCTTTTAAAGTTGTTTTCTATGATTATGATTGTTGTATCCATGAAGTAATACCCCAGATTAGCTTCCGCTGCTATATTGTAAAAATGGGGGTGTTACAGATTGGTATCAGCGCCATGGTTATAGAGAACAAGGTCAAAACCTTAACTATAACCACATTTCTTTTTCAGCCATCAAAGTCCTCTGTGCCACTACATTCCGGAACAAGTATGTAAATATACATATCTATTATACTATTACATAAATAACTTATGTTGTTATCAGAACGATGTCTTCTCCCAACCGCTCTACTTTCGATATCGAGGATGCTTTTTCCTCTATGAATATTCTTAACTATACTTCGGTCTCATCGGATTATTTCCCAGCTTCATCGGGAAGCATTTCTTTTAACTCTTCGGAAAACTCTAACGATAATATGATTCCACCGGTATTCTCATCTTTCTACAATAATACTTATTTGAAGAACGTACAAGCATTTTATGCTAAGGAATCACCTATTTCATCACCAGATCCTATTACTTCACCAGCTATTTTAACTCCATCTCCGGTATTACCACCATCACTACTATTTGATCCTCGATATTTCTTTGTTCCTGAAGAACTATTACCTCCTAAGAAGCAAATCTGTTCCCATCTTCTTCCTCAACTACGCTATCTAATTCATCCCGGAATCAAACCTATAATTTGGTATCACCATCTTCCTCAGTTTATACTCTTACCCCACCTCAGATATTTAAAATAGGAAAATGTTCAGATAAGATTGCCTTTGCTCACTACAGAATTTCCAATCTTGAACAAATCATTGAGAAAATCCAAGCTCATCACCAAACAAATCAGGACGATCTTTAGGATGTCATCTA
>BQNB010135543.1:0-18142 GCA_026074375.1 Tanacetum coccineum | reverse complement strand
TAGAAATCTAATTATATATGAACTATACGTAAGTAAAGAGTTAGAGAGATAGAACCAAGACACAAGCGATTATAGTGGTTCAGCTACAAGGACACCTTCATTGCCCTACTCCACTCCCCGAGTCACTTACTCGAGAGTTAGTAAACAATAGTCACTAATCTCCTTCAATCGACAGGGAAGCCACACAATGTTGCTTACACCTTTTAACGGTACAAAGCTAAATACTGGATTCTTCACAAGGTAGAATCACACCAATATCACTACATTTGGTTTACAAAGATGATGATTACAACTACAACTACTATATGATGTACAAGAATCAGAAATGTGATATTGATAATGCAATGGAGAAGTGAAACAAGATACTTGGAACTTGATCGTCTTAAAGGGGTGTTTGGTAATTTCTTCCTTGAAGAGAATTACCTACAAATGCTAAAAGAAACTAAACAAGAACTTTAGAGGAGAGAATGATCAGTAGATTAGAGAGATTAGTATAAGAAGAATGGATGAATAAAGAATGAGAATTGTCTTGGTATTAATAGGGCAAAAATATAATGTATCTCAGTTCTGCCGGTTCCATTACAGAATAGAACCGATTAGTATAACTCAAGCGAACCATCAAGTACTGTAGCCTGGTTCTCTGGTTTGGATAGATACGGTTGTGTTAGCTAATGGAACCGTCTTCCTGATACAAAATCCAAATTTTGGATTGCCAAATCTTGAAAGATTATATGTAATCTTGGTGGATTACACTTAGGAATGGTAGGGTGATTATGTCATCAATGATGTAAACACTTGAAGGTTACAAGTTTATGAAAAAAATAATTCTAAGTTACTAAAAATGGAAAGGTATACATTTTATGAAATTGTTTTGGTATTTGTATGAAATGTGTGTATTTAAGTAGTTTACTTAATATGGTTTTATGAGTTGTTATCAACAAAACATAGTAAGATCGTAAAATAAAAATAAACGTTTTTATCGGTTTATTTGTATTAACACACCTCTTGATCAAACAACAAACAAAGCAAGGAGTGGACATCAATACCACGTTTATCCAGGTTTGAAAGGTGTGGAATCCTATCGTTAAAGACCCGCTAAATAAAGATATTGACTTTCTACAGCACCCAAGTGTTCCAGGGAGAACCACCCAAATATAAATCTACATGTAATAAAAATCGATTCTTTAAAGTTTATTTGATATTAAGATTTTCAATTTCAAACATGTCGTCCAAGCTCAAGAGACTCGAGACCTAGTTTGATATAAGTCTTGGATTAAACTTTAAACCGTGACTTCTTAACTGAGTTAAGTATTAAAGATTAGTACATTATTAACATGAATGGATTAGGATATCTCGTTTAATAAAGATTAAAAAAAATTGAAGATCAAATGAGATGATTTTAGTCACTCATTTTAGATATAAATAACCAACTTACATCATTTATAAATAGAGCATTTTATAAACCTTTAAACGTTCGTAAAATTAATTACACCATCATGTCCAGCATAGACTCATCTTCAATCAGAGAGTCACTTTTACATACTTTCGACGAATATTTTTTGAATTTTTTATGAGTATCGAAACTTACGCACTGAAGAATCACAGGTAATTTGTAATACCAAAAATCACAAGTGATTGTGGTATCACATGTGATTTGTGATTTAAATTTTAAGAATCCCATTACAAATCATATGTGAATTTGTATTATCTAATATTTAATACAAATAAAAAAAACAAAACTATCGAAAATATATCGAAGTGACTGTCTACTGAAAAATAAAAAAATTATCGTCTCAATGGAGTATTTTTGTCGTTTGACGATTCATCATTTGTAAGACATTTCATTTTTTAAATGAAAGTGGGAAGTGAAATTTTTTTGTTTTGATGAAAAACAAATGGTTATAATCTTTCTGTTTAATCTCTGATTTTTTTACCTAATTACCTCAACCCTTTGATCTATTAGATTTTCTACTCCAGTTATAAAGGACTTAAGTATGACACTAGTCTTATCCTTAGTAGCTAGAAAGAAAACCCAACTAAACCTATTGTAATCATATGTGACAACTAGACAATACATCTTTTTCATTAAGTTTTTTTACAAATGTTGGACCAAACAAATCCATGTGCAACATATGTAAAGGTTGGCTGATTAAACTTATTGTTTTAGACTTTCAAGAAGCTCTATGTTGCTTTCCCTTTTGAAAAGCAACACAGGTTTGATCCTTTTCAAAAAAAATTAAAGGTAGACCTCTTACAAGATTTCTCTTAACCAGTTTATTCATAGTTTTGAAATTTATATGTCCAAGCGTTCTATGCCAAAGTTTAGATTCATCAGATATGTCTTTTGCAAAGAGACAAGTTAGACCTCCTTTAGGAACAATATTCTTTAAATCAACACTATACGTATTGTTCTTTCTAGGAACTTTAAGTAAAACATGACTTTCATCAGTTAACTTAAAGTTTGGAGATAAAACAACACATTCAGTGTCATTAAAGAGAATACTATTCCTTTTGTCACACATTTATAAGACACTAAAGAGGTTAAACTATAATTCTCTTACAAAATACACATTCTCAAAATCTAAATTACCAGTTTTAATTGTACATCTGCTTGTTATTTTCCCTCCTTTAGGGTTACCTCCAAAGGCAACATATCCTTCATCAATTTCTTCAAAGTCAGTAAGATAGGACATGTTCCCTGTCATGTGCCTTGAGCATCTACTGTCAATCACTCCTTGGTCCTGTAAATCCATTTGTGGATTGTCCTGCACATGTGGTAAGAAAATTAGTCTCTTTTGGGGACCCAAGCCATCACCGACTTGGATCTGCATTGTGCATCAATATGATCAAACCTTTTTAGAATGGTTGATGCACTGTTGTGTTTAGAAACATGGTTTATTTGTAAATGATTAGGTTAAGTCCCATTTTACTTCCCTTCTCCCCCTTTTTGTCAAAACAAAAAGTTTAGAGATGTAAAGTTACTTAGAAAAGAAAGAGAGGTAAAAGTTAGATAGAAACATATGATAATAGATGTTAGTGTATCAAATGCAAGATCAAGTTGAATTGGTTTTAGCCGATATGCAATGCTCCCCCTTGATGGAAGCACCATCTTTAATGAGAGTAAATCATCAAAAGTGATGTAATGCTACAAAACAAAAAGATTAGTTAGAATGGTATGAACTCCCCCTTGCTTTAGGAGTACCTACCAAACAAATGTTAGAGTCAAGAAACAAGAAATACCTTCTATAGAACCGGCACGGACAGTTCTTTTCCTCCGAAGGAACTGACTGGTTATATAAAAAATGCCACTTTTATAGCATTATTTATCCCATGTAAATTACTCATTTTGTATAAATTATTGCAAGAATTGGTACTTAATCGTTTATATTTGAGATTTGCAGTAATTATGGAATACTTTGTGAAGTTTAGATAAAAGGCACGCATGCTGGAGCTTAAACAAAGAAATCTGAAGAATAATGTTCTGACAGCCTATACGCCATATCCATCAAGGAAGATACGGCATATCTGTGCCTGCACTTCACAAGATACCACGAAGAATTGATTACTTATATGCCGTATCTAAGAAACTCAATACGCCGTATCAATGGTCAAACATTGGAAGATTCTGAAAGATATCAACCATGGTCCATACTCCAAGAAATCCCTAAATACGCCGTATCCCACATTGCCCGATATGGTGTATTGATCAATTTCCATACTCTATAAATACAAAACCCTAAACTCAGTTCTAGACATGCTTTTAACCACTAAGTCCGATTTTCAAAAGATCTATGAAGCCATGAAAGACTTGTAAAGTGGTTCAATCGATAGGAAAACTCTTGTAATCTTTACACTCTACTATACACGTTCGGTTAGAATTATGTTTAATCGTTCATCTATGATTTTGTGTATTGTTACAATGACTATCGGCTAATACCTTTAGGTATTAGCCGTATTTATGATAATATAATGTTTTGATTTATCTTTATATTGATTGTTCCTTATTTGTTGCATGTTAATTGTGTTTATCACTTCATACCCGTTTATGTGTTTAATTATGTGTTTTACCTATCATTCAACTAGTTCTAGTCCTTCATATTTAATGTGCTACAACTTTGGTGTTGTTTAGGCGTAGACTAATAGTCTGAGATAGAAACATATAACGCTTATTCATATAGATAGAATACTAGGATCACCAATAGGAAGCCCTATTTTGATCTATGGTTAAGTGGATAGGTAGACTAAGTCGGTGACTTAGGACTACACTTAATGTCCTGTTTCCATAGGTAGTTAAGTGGGCGTAGACTACTAGTATAAGAATTTCCATTAAGCAGTAAGTTGATAAAGCCTCCATGAGCTAGGATTCAATATAACCACTAATATAGCTTCCTAGATAGATTATAATCAACGGTGTAAGATTTATGCGGGTTTAGGTTAATTGTGACAGGATTAACTAGGGACAAAACCTCGAGTCCAGGGAGAAGATCCACCTAACTTTGGAGTGATATACAAATGCGAGGGTCGTGAAGACTTCACATGAAGCTTTACAATCCCCTAGGCAATGTACCTAGTCGTTGTAGTGTATTATAGGCAAGACTCGAGGGTTGTTATCGTTATCTAGGGGAATAGGTTAAGAAGGCTCGAACACAGTCTAACAGAATTCTACGGGGTTGAGAGAAGATTCTTTTTGTGTTTTTATATTTATAAGAAAGTAGGTAAATATGATGGTTGGAGAGGTTGGTTTGTTTAACTAATAATTAAACTAATTATAATCTAAACTACTGGTAATAACTTTATGATAAAAAGATGTATTTACCTAATCATGCACTACTCCTCAGATTGCTTCTCCTAGATCTGTTGCTTTGTCACACTTGTGATGATCTGTGTAAGTATTTCCTAAGTCATGAACGAATTACATGAACCCGCTGTCTATTTAATATTCCGTTAGGGCAACGTACAAGTAAGGTAGTATGAAGACTATTACAAGGCCCCTAAGAGTATATTAAATGCATGTGAAACATCTTAAGAGGGATCAACCATATTAGGGGTAAGGTAGTATGAAGACTGTTATTGATGGTATCCTTTCTACACTACTCGCGTTTGCCTAGACGTCTATGCCAATTTAATATCTTATGGCAAGTTTTCTAGAGCCTAACGCGCACATCCATCAACAAGAAGCAACATCAAAAGGATCTACAACCTAAGTTTCATGCAATCATAAGTAAATACAAAGGAGGGTTTAGCCTAGCATGTTATAAAAAAAGTAAGAGCATAAATCAATCACACAATACATAGACATATTGAATGATTAATGATAAACAATCTTACTTGATTAAAACATGGATTGAAGGTAGTTACAATAGGGTTTTGAGGCCCTAAAAACGACTTAAAAAGATGCTAGAATGACTAGGGTTCGTCTCCCTAAAGTTATACAAAGTTACACACTTAAAACCCTAATTTTGGTTTGATATACATAGAAAAATCGCTGCGACGGCGTCGCTTTAAAGTCCTGACTCCGTTGCCACGTAGATGATTCTAGATTCTCTTTAAGTCGGCCACATCTTGACGCTGTCGCTAGATTTCTGACGCCGTTACTAGATAGATCACAACGGCATCGCTTTGTGCCTGCGACGCCGTCTCCACGCTCTGTGAATATGATTCTTTAAGAAATTTGGTGTAGGTTCATAATCTTGTCCGTTTCTTCTCCAAATGAGCCCAAGTCACGTGTATTTCCTCAAAATGACATCCAAGTGCTAAAAAACTAAAAATAAATGATTAAGCACATAATCATGGCATATTTGCATGAATTAGGTGGTTAAATGACCCTGAAATAGTGTATAAAAAGACACCTCATCAAATACTCCTACACTTAGAATTTGCTTGTCCTCAAGCAAATAGGCTTTTCTACCTACACAATAGCAATATTGGGGTCATTTAACCTACTCTTTAAAAGAATTTAACAAACAACCTTCTAGAATTCATAATTAAAAGCACGGAAAGTATATACTAGCATCTCACATAAGTGTTTAGGATTCTCTCTTTCACTCGGGTGTATAATAAATTATAACAACTATGGGAAACGGAAAATCAACACTCAAGGCCGCACGTAAGTAAGTCGTTGATATCTCTAAATCAACTTTACAATCGTCTTTTCTTTTCTGTCTCTAGTATCCATTTTGATACACCTCCGTGATATTAGATGTGTGGGTTCGTATATAGAGGAGGCTCGATATCACGACTTTCAGGGAGAGCAGACTACCTGTCTAGCACGTGTTGTGCTATGCGTATGTGTTCTACAGACACATCTAGCATGTTAAACTCTGTGAACTACAATGGATGCATCGTATAACTTAATAACACTACAGCTTGTTCTAGCATTAACTGTGAACTAAACAGCATTAATCTACTTAGAATATTTTCTCAATCTTCACCAGCTTACTAACTTTACATCTAGCAGTACTAACATATACTAGCAGTAGTAACTAGCAGTACTAATATACACTACGAGTACTCAAGTTACACTAGCAGTAGTTACTAAGTTATACAAGACTGTACTAACTACTTGCATATTTTTCAATTCAAATTATGAACTAGCACTAACTTTTGCTTATGCAGATAGTAACACAAAACCTTACGCAATTAACTCTAAGATACATCAAGAAGTCTTTTAGCTCCCAACATTTTTTCATCTTCCCTATTTCGTAAGGTGTTTGTTGTGTACTTGTAATAATTGGAAGTAAATGCTTTTTATGGAAAATACCTTAGGGATACATTTTTTTATAAGCCTCTAAAGGCTAACTGTGAGGAAAAAATGATTCAAGTGGGGGGATATTTGATGACATCAAATAACGCTATTTTATAGCATCATTTATTCCATGTGTATTACCCATTTAGTATAGTTATTGCCAAAGAATTGTTTTACTTAAATCGTTTATATTTGAGAATTGCCAGTAATTTATGGAGCATAATTGGTGAAAGGTACAAGAAAGCGCGCATTCCTAGAGCTTAAATGAAAGCTATTTTGAAGATTACTATTCAAAAGACCAATACGCCCATTAAATACACAGAAGAAAACAGCGTATATCCAGTCCTGCACAAACCAAGACTACAAAAGGATAAAGATCAATACGCCTATTCACGATATAGATTTAACTATTCTGAAGATATCAAGGTGATGGTCCCGACTCCAAGAAATCCCCAATACGCCGTAGCCAACACTAGGATATGCCGTACCAACTGACCTTCCAGACCTAATAAAATAAAAACGTCAAAAATAAGTTTTCAGTGTGCTAAAACATATTACTCGATACCTAACATAAAGTTGAATTTTCGAAAGGAGAAAAGAAAGAAGAGGTCGAGCAACGTTTACAATCCATAGGAGACAATGTGTAATTCCATATACTTTAGTAGATGCGTTCAGTTTTTGGTATCATTCGTTAACTCGGTTTGTTTACCTTGGCTAAATAATTGCTCTTGATGTATGACATTTTAGAAGGCTAACTCCTTCAGGGTGATAAGCCATAGTATGAAGATTAAGAAAGTTTGGTATTTTTCTTATCTCGATTTTCATGATTTATCGTTAATATTCTTGTTTAGTTTATCAATTTATAACTTGTTTACGTGCTTTTGTATGCGACCTATCATTCAACTGGATCTAGTGAAGCGAACCAAGTAGATCTAGAGTCCGAGATAGCACTCCCTATAGTGATTTATACATCTAGAATTATAGTTACATAAATATTGTTCTTCTAAGTCTGTGTCTAGGATACGCTTCGAGCTTGACTAGTTAATTGGATATTGTAAATGCTTTATGGATCGTGTTGACTAGCAGGTGACCTAGATAATTCAACAAGTAATGTTCTGATTCCATTGGATAGTTAGACAAGTGGACTACTAGTGTATAAAATGCCATTAAGTTGTAAGTGGGTAAAGTCTCTATGAGCTAGGGTTTAACAAGATCACCATTGCTTTAATCCCTAAGATAGATTATAATTAGCAAATAAGGATGCTTTATGTGGATGCTTTAATTGTAACAAAATTAATGTGTCTAAGTCTTAGGATGATGTAACGCCTAAGTCTTAAGAATGATATGCCACCTCGAGAGAAGAAATAATTGGCCCTAAAAAACAAAACCAACTTTCTAATCGTATTAAATATGGTTTGTATACAGTTTTCTTATATAAGGTTCGAACGCTCTTTTATCTTTTGTTAATTAGCTTGCGTGGGTAACAGTGCCTTGAATTGATTGTAGTCACCAACCAAACTGTGCCAATCTCTCAGGCTAAAAACACCCCTTTTCCCGTTAGAATTAGGGTTTAGACTGACATAGGTTTTAACATATATTTTAGAATAAATCATAATTAACATGATAAATAGATTAACCAAGATATTAATTTAAATTGATAGATTTTAACCTCACTTCAAGTGTTTGACACCCCTACTTACCACAAACTACTACCATCTGGTACACTTGCCCGTTAAGTGTTGTTTTTTGTTTATCGGCAAAATTAAAGTTTAAAACTTGAATCAAAAAAATATACCCAAACAACGCCACATCCAATCATGTACATACTTTCATGCTTCAATTATCACTCCTATTAACGGGAACAGAAGCGGACCTAGTGGTTGTTGGGGGTTTTATGAGAAACCCGAGTTGATATTGTCCGGTAATTAATTTTTTGTAAAAAATCCCGCTTTTTTCAAAATGAACCTGGTGTCAAAATTTTGTGTCACGTAAATATTACTTAATCCACTAATATGTTAAACAAAAAAAGTTTTTACCATCAAAACTAGGGGAGAGCAACAAAACAAAAAATCACCCTAAGAAAATCGAACCAATTCTAAAAGCGATGGCGCGGTTTTGTTTTTAAAAACCAAAGTATTGGTTCGTTTTAGGTTTTATATTAAAAAACCAATTCAAAATAGACCAAACTTCCCCTTATATAGGTCTAACATAAAACCGAAATTCAGATATTTGAAGTAAAAACTTTTATCCAAAATTTTCAAGAAAATTTGAATTAAAAAAACTTGGGTAAAATAATAGGTGTAACATAAAACCGTTAACACAAATTTCAAAAATCCAAAATTTTGATATAACTAGGTATTAACAAATCCCTTAAATTATTAAAATTAACAACAAAAAAATATTGCCGAAAATGTCTCATTTCATATTTTCGCTTTAGACTAAAAGAAGCCATGAGACGACTCTTATACCATCATAATCGTATTTACCTCTTTGAAAAATCTTTATCTTTTAAATAACTTTGTCTAAATTCATGCGGTAACCGTTTATGAAATAGATTTCAAACTTGTAGAATATATGCCCTCTAATGATAAAACCGAACCACAAAAAACCAAAAACCAAAAAAACCAAAACAAACTTTTGGTTCAGGGTTTGGTTTTAAAAAACTCAAAGCTGAACTTTTTGTTTAGGGTTTGATTGTAGCCAAAAACAGCCTATGACTGCCTCATGCTCACCCCTAATCAAAACCCTTTATATTCATAAAAAAGGTTAATGCCCTCAATAGTGTTGTGAACTTCCCCTGACTGAAGGGGTAAAATGGTTAAAATAATTTTTATATGTCACATTTGCTAAGTAGTAATCATACGAAAGCTATATAGAATAGAGGAGAAGAGCTAGAGAGTATTTTCATCATTTTCTAAATTTTTATTTCAAAGAGAAAATAGAAATGGAAGGGAGAAGTGAATTACAACTTGTAAAGACTTGTATAAATACCCCTCCTAGATGGGTATTTATACTTATTGCTTATCCTACTCTATTTTCCTAACTTTAGTCAAACCTTGGTCAACATTACTTAACTTTGACCAAGATAGACTTTATACTAATAAAACTATAAAACTAATCAAAACTATACAAAGACCAATTCATATAATAATAAACACTTTTATCGTTCCTAACAATCTCCCCCTAAGGCTACATTATATTTTACATAAACCTGTGAATTCACCAACTTTATGTTGACGTTTTAAAGCATGTTTTCTCAGGTCAATGAGGTATGAGGTGCTAAGGATACATTGGGGAGTTATGCATAAAATATTTGGAGTCATTACATCTTAAGATATTTGTTATGATCTAAAATCTTTGTTATTTAAATGTTGAACAATTTAAGCCGTTGTGCTTTGTATTAAACAATTTCAATAAATCCAATGTATCGTATTTCAAACGACTCTTTTAGAGGTCGTTCTCATATCTTGTGCTATTGATCTAAGATGTAACACTCCCGGACACATTATTCCACTGCGACCCTATTTGGGGGTGTTACATGAGTACAGTTCACATGCTTCAATACCAGGAAATGTCAAAGTTGGTGCAGTTAAATTGACCTTGATTTGGTAACTCTCTATTCCCAACTAGAAATCATGAACTCTCTCCCAGATCACACGAATTCTGATGAACGTTATTAATGAATTCATCAACTCGGTTTTACGATAATTGACATTCTTGTTTCGGCAAAGATAATACAAGTCTTCAATATCATTTTTGTTCAGATACTTGAAGTCAGCTTTAGAAAAACTATCCGGCTTATCATTTTCTCTCATCATAAGTATTTGTTCCATGAAATCCAAACCATGTGGTTGATCAGTAGTAATTCTTACAACTTCTGTAATCCTGTGTTTAGAGAAATAGTCTTCATGATTGTTTCTGACTCTTCTTTATTTTTTACTTGTACACCATTTTATGCCATGAATATTTCCAATGTTGAATTGTCAATCGTGCTTCTTCTTTAAAGTTCTTGAATTCTTTACAAACCTAACGATTCATCTTTTCTTCCAGATCAACTTCTAGAAATCGTTCTGCATGTATCTTATGGAGTAAAAGAATATACTTCTTCTCCTCAGTATTTTCATACTTTAGAAAGAACAAATCTTTGTTATACAAATACCTTGGAGGTTCATTTGGATTCCTTTATGGTCCAAAGAATAAGAGAGGTCTTGGTATTGGACGTTTTATATCCTCTTGTCTGCTTTCCCACACTATCTGATTCTTCATAAAGTTTGTTGTTTGTTCCAAATGATAGGCACACTTTTCTGCATTCTTGAACTGGTTACTTAACGCATCATTCAATGTAGCCCTCATTCTTTCATAATCATAGATAGTTAGAACACGCTTATCAACATTTTGAAGTTTTGTGATTTGCTCAGGTGTTTCATCTTCTGGAATTACCTCATCTTCATAAATCACTGTTTCCTCTACCCATGCATCCTATTCCTGTTGTTGTTGCTTGGATACATAAGTAGTTGAATCTTTAGTTGAATGCTTAGACAAAGAGCCCCTTGTAGACTTTGATCTTTTTGAAGCCTTATGTCTTTTCACTCTTTTCGCCCCCTCAGGAGAAGCATCATCCTCTTGATGGTCATCATGATGTGAGTGAATATCACCATCCCTACAAGAAGTATTAGATATTGAAGATTTTTCAAATTTATTTTTTAGTACCTCCCATAATACTGGATCATTAGCTTGATCTTGAAGACTTCTTTTCATCTTGAAATACAGTTGTTGTTGAAGATCAGTTGATGAAGTTGTTTCGGTTGAAGTAGTTGTTGTAGGATGAACTTGAATAACATTGCTTTGTACATAATTCTTGAAAAGTTCTTCGATAATCTTTGGTGCTTGTGCGTTAAATTCTTGAGAAACAAGATCTGGTACTTCTGAACGAGAAGCATCACGATCTTCAGTTATTGTTGCAGCAATGCATGGCTTCAAGTTACTTTCAATCAAATCTTCTGTAGCTTTTTCAGCGAGTTGTGATACACACTGATGAAGAACTTGATTAACTTGCTTGTGAGTCTTCCAGAATTGTTTAGTTGTTACATACTTTCGTTCCATGTTCTGGATCATATACCCTTGACGCATGCACATCCTTCGTAACGCACATGGAAGATGACTATACTTGCTGGAAATTCCACGTTTGGAGTGTGAAGTTTGAGATGTAGTTGTAGTTGGGAGTGGTACAGTATTCGTCAATTCCTGAGTAATATTCTTATCCGAAGATAAGATTGTCCTAGGGGATCTAGATGGTGTGGGAATTGTTGTCTGCATCTCCTCAGTCCTAGTCTCCAAACTACCCATCTCACCTCCTTCCTCCTCTTCTACCTTCTCATCATCTTTGTCATCATCATCATCAACATGTTCTGGATTGTCCTTATGACTCCCGGGCTCTAACCTATCATCAGAGTCATCATCATCATGGTCTCTTTCAACCACCTTTTGTTGTTTAATTGTTATTCTTAATGATTTTTATGGTGAACTTGATTCTCCAGCACTCTGCTTTCTCTTCTTCCCCTGAGGACTAGCAGTAAGGGTAGGTGTCCTATGGGCGCTAGGTGTTGACCTATGCGTTCCTTGGGTAGAAATAACTGGTTACGGTTGATTCATTGGAACATCTACATTCATAAACACCGTCTCATACTCCTTTAATTCATCAGTGGCACGGATCTCCTCAGTCAGAAACTCATCTAGAATCAGCATCCCTCGTACACGCACATCCCCAGTAGTATACACACTAACCAATGAAATATCATCCTTAATAGAATGATAATCCTTTTCAATCCTTTGAGGAATCTCTGGGAATTTCTTCATCAAATCAGCGATTATGAGCTTGTTGAATCGAGGATACTGGATGGCTTCTTTCTTTTGTTTCACATTGTTCATGAAATTTCACCATTGAAGAGCAGCATAATCAACATTTGTTTGGTTGATCTTGGTTTGATCATGTCTATATGTTTTTGTGGTTAAGTAACAGTTGAACACCTTGAACATTGTCTTCCATGATTGAGCTAAATTCTTCGTGTAGAAGGCGCTCGCTTTATCAACAAAACCTTGATAGCCAACCTTGTTCGTGAAAGCTTTAATAGTTTTAATGTTGACTGGTGCGACAAATGGATTATCAGAGTTTCCACTGGCAAATAAAGAATGTCTCGGAACATATCTATAGTGTAAACAAACTGTTGAGTATTCAGCATGAACTTGATCGTTTCTTTAGGACCAGGTACTTTGCTAACCGTCCTCCAAAATTGTTGTAAGTACACAGCAGGGACATCAGCAGTAGCAGTTAAGGCATAACTGAGTGGATGATCAAGTAATATCTGCCCAACAATCTTGCATTCAGGAGAGCAAGGGATACTTTGCAACACAGCATAATTGTTACATCTCCCGATTGGATGGTATTTTGGAACAAGTTGAGCAGTTGGGATTACTTGTTGAGCCATGTGGAATACTGTATGATAGCTAAAGTGATTAGTGAAATGAGATAAACTTTATGAAATACACATTTATATAACATTTTTGTCTCTTTCCACTATGTCTGTTTTTATATACTCTGGCAATTCTTTTTGAGCATATTCTGATCATTTTCTTTTTCATGCGCCAATTCTTGCTTTTTCGGGCACATGCCATACGCTTTATTCGTCTTTTTCTTTTAATCTAATTTTGTATGCTCTGGCATTTCTTTTTTAGCATACTTTGATTTGCTTTTTCGCGTATGGATTTTATCTCTCTTTCTATTTGAGTTTCCTCACCAATAAGCATTTGTGAAATGATACTCTTTCAAGAATAATAAAGATATACTCTGATTTGTTAGAAACAAAAATTGTGACAACTTTTTGACATTTAAGAAATCCAAGAGTATAACTTTGTATTCTTAAAAACACATTTTGTGAAAGAGTACCACTTTCTGACATAAAAATACAGCTTTTTGATTAGAAATTAAGATAACTTTTCCAAAACACAAGGTTTTCAAAAGATGTCAGAAAAAAAAAATGATTATACAACCAACATGAAACATAAATTGGATGGTCACTAAGCCACTCACTCCTCATTCTGTTCAATGCAGAAAATGGCCGAAACCGGACATGACTTAAACCATTTACCCAATTATGTACAATAGATAGTCATAAATCATTTTTGAACAGTTTTTGAAACAATCTTTTCTAAAATTTTGAACTTTTCCTTTTGATGAATCATGAGAAACTTTATGATCACAGATAATTGAAGCTCACTTTTCCATTTCCACTTCATGTTTCTTTTCATATTTTGAAATCATTGATCACTTGACTGAAAATTTTGCTAAGCAACACATAATCTTATATACGATATTTGGATGGTCAGTAGATTGCTCAATCCTCATCCTGTTAATTTCAGGAAACGGTCATAACGAGACACAATCTTCACCATTTGACCCATTTATTAATATAATATATGATTTGAAAACAAAATTTATCATTTGATTTCGTAAGATTCCTTCTATTTGACAATTAAGCCTATTTGATAAAAAATTTGACTCATTAATTATCCTTGTACGAAACCCAAAATTTTTAGCCCATTAAACCTTACGAAACCCATTAATTAAGCCCAAATTATCATTTACGAAACCCACTGGCCCATTACTGTTCACGAAATCGAAACCTGAGAAAAATTACTTTCGTAACCATGATTTTCTATTTGGAAATGATAAACTGAATGATTCTGCTTCTTGAACAACTTATTTATCATTTTTTAAACATTTTAAGCCTATTTTGTTTTGTAAAAATCACTTTCTCAAAGTTACGAAACCTATCTCAGTTATGAAACCAACGATTTCAGTCCACAAATGGTAATTTTCAGTGATCAAATAATCCCAATCAAGTTATTAAGCACATATGATCATTTTGCCTCAATCAATTTCATGTTTCACACACTTTGTATAATTACAAAACCCTAGATCTCACTGAAACCTATTTTTATCAATTAAAACTAACAGTTAAGCACAAAGATTACAAATAGGACTTGATTTATTACATTTTCTATCACAAGAGTTCGTTAAATTGATTTGGATCAAAAGTTCTTTGTTACAAAAGCTCAAATTACTCAGAGAAGTTATGAAACTGATGAGGTATAGTCTCACCAAGACCATCCGAAGGATAAATCTGGCTTAGATGCTTCTGCTAATCTAACACGGGCTAAACTAAACAAACGCTCCGGAGATGCTGACTTGTCGAAGGACAAGTCAAGTCCGAAGTCACCACCAGAATTCCGGAGAAGCTGGTATGTCGAAGGACATGTCAGTTCTGGAGTTATTAGCTTCGTCCTAGCGCAGTGGTACCTAAGGACAATCCGACAAAGGTACAGTCCTCGCAAAGGACCACAGTCCTTGGTATGACACATGGCTGACAGTTTGTACCAAGAGAGAGCCCTACGGTTATGTCTTGTAGTGAATCCCAAATAGTATAAAGGGAGGGCTCATTTCCCCAAAATGGGACATGCAACACCTACTCTGGACGATACTTTATATTCTCTGCATTGATCTCATGATCACCATACTTACTCTTACGCCGGAGTTGGTCCCGGATTCACACCCTGGGGCGAGGTAACGATGTTCTTTCTTATTCTCAGCTAGGAGACGAAGGACTAAGATCCAGAGGAAACAAGCTGAACTCAATATTTATCACCGCTGAGGTCATTTTTACCAAGCCCAAGCAGCCCACGTAAATTTACCTCAACATTTGGCGCCATCCGTAGGACCCGGCATCCCAATCTACCTTAAAGAAGAAAGCCGACGAAGGCATGGTTGAATCGCAGCCTATGGAGGAGGAATTTCTGGGAGCGGGAACAAGAGACGCAGGAACGGAAACCCATGGGGGACCCACCGAACCAGTCTTACAAACGCAAAACCCCCTTCTCATTCTCCAGCCTTCATCAATGAAAACATTGATGTATTAAGAACCATGATCAAAGAACATGACCAGCAAGCCAAGATGAAAGCCTCACCAAGAAAACTCGCCTATACCGATTCTGACAAAGAAGCTCCGGCCAGGTCACTAGTCAGAGGATTTTTCGATCGATTATCTCTCGAATCTTCTGGCACATCTGACACCCACAGGCAAACTCACTCTTCCAGTAAAAGTAAGAGAACTCCCTCCAAGAACAAAGAACCAACACACTTATGAAGGTCAAGAAGGATGGAAGACCGGAGCATAACCAAGGAGAAAGCAAGAAAGGAAAGGTCCAAATCGAGAAGAAAAAGGTCCGGATACCAAGATACAAGCTCAGACTCTGAACATGAGGAAGGTTTGAAGATGCTTATGAAGACCTGAATTCACCCTACAAAAGGCCTAAATCGACTCTTTTTACCCAAAGAATCACTCGTTTCAAATATCATAGGAGGGCAAAACTCCCTCGGAACATTATATGAAGGAAATAAGGATCTAGAGGATCATTTAGGTATCTTCTCAGCGGTAGCCGAGCAAGAGGAATGGCCGATGCCCATTTGGTGCAAAATGTTTCACCAAAACCTAGGGGGAGCGGAACGAAACTGGTTTAACGACCTGGACCCTAAAAGTGTGGACAATTTTGAGGAACTAAGCCAGAAGTTCTTGTAAGATTTTTTGCAACAAAAGAGATATGCTAAAGGCCTAACAGAAATTCACAGCATCAAGAGGAGACAGAATAAGGGCTTACAAGCTTTCATGGACCGGTTCAAATCTAAAAGCTCACACATAAATAGAGTTCCTCCGGTCCTACGTATCTCAGCTTTTATGCATGGTCATGGTCATCCGGAACTCGCCAAGAAGCTTAATGACAAAATACCCAAGAGGGTGGACAAAATGTTCGAAAGAGTCAGGGCCTTCATTAGGGGAGAAGTGGCCACTGGGTCAGCAAAAATGGTCCGTCCTTCTCAAAGGGACAAAAGGTATGTTTGTCCGGCATGGACCGGAGTGTTCGAAAAAGCTAGGAATAAAGGCGGCTCGAGAGAAGCGCGAAGGAACATGGGGGTGTACACTCCTTATCCCCGGAAACATACTTTTACCCCACTTATCAAGACTCGAAAAGAGATCCTTTCCATGGAAAGCGTCAGCTTCCCAGAACTGTCGCCTTTGATTAGAACCCCTGAAAAACAAAACTTAAATAAATTCTGTGACTACCACGGGGATAGGGGTCACAACACTAACGACTGTTATTAGCTAAAAAAGAAAATAGAGGAAGCCGTGGCCTCGGGGAAGTTGGCTCATCTAGTAAAGGACATCCGCCAGAACAACCAGCGGAATGGGAATCAGGGAAAGAATGTCGTAAAGGTCATAAACATGATAAGGGAAGAAGGAAGTCGCAAGAGGCCTTTTGAAGAAGGAATTTCTGGTCTAATGAATGAACTCACCTTCCCGGCGATCCCCTAGAGTCAATTGACGGACGAATCCATCATACTAGAAGGAATAATAGAAGGAGATCAAGTCCGAAGGATCCTTGTGGACGGTGGAAGTTCGTCAGAAATCATGTACGAACACTGCTTCAGAAACCTCAACGTCAACATTCATTCAGACCTTAGAAGGTGCAGGACTCCGATGATAGGTTTTTCGGGAGAAACATATCATCCCCTGGGAGTAATAGATCTTTGAGTAATTATGGGAAAGGAAAGAAGAAGTAAGACGGTGCTAATGGATTTTGCAATAATAAAATGTTATTCGCCGTACAACGTCATAATATGAAGGACCAGAATAAGAAGGCTCAGAGCATTAGGTTCACCATCCACTCTATGATCAAATTCCCCACTAACCAAGGAGTCATAACAATGGAAACCAGTAGAGAGGCTATACGAGAATGCAAGCACCTGGAAAGGGTACAAGGTACATGGAAGGAGATACAATGGTGTCAACATGAAGACAAATGTCCAGGATAAGGGAACAAGTAATCCTAAGAGCAAAAAATAACTCCGGAAGAGGGCCTGATTCAGGTCCGGTGTCACCTGAAAAAACATAGGGCAGAGAAGACGCAGAGGAGGTATTCACCATCGGCCATGAACGTCCAGACCAGTATGTGACGATGGGAGCTACGTTGACAACTAACTGCAAATAGCTATTGGCAGACATTCTACGAGAAAACATAGAGGTATTTGCATGGACCGAATTAGAAAAAACAGTTGTTCCACGATTCGTCATGGGGCATCATTTAAAGATATACCCCCTTTCCAAACCAGTGATTCATAAGAGACGACCCATGGCACCAGAAGGAAGACTAGCACTAAAAGAAAAGGTGTTCCGTTGGCTAAAGGAAGGACTAATTAGAAAAGTTCAATATAACATTTCTCATTTTCAGGTTATTTTCAACTTTAATAAATTCCATTATTTATTTTTAGAGTTTTACGCGTTCGCT
>BQNB010135541.1:0-18142 GCA_026074375.1 Tanacetum coccineum | reverse complement strand
TCAAGTGATAAAGACTAACATGGCAGAGTTATACATCATCAAACGCTATCATTGGTTAAACCCCAAAAGGGAATGACACGCGTACAATGAAGGAAACACACCAAGGACTAGTATTTTGCACTAAAAGGCTTGAAAAAGAAGCACAATGGCTCTGACACACGGAATGCCACGTTGGAAATCTGTGTGCTCACCCATTTAATCCAACGGTGATAAAAAGGCATCCAATGGTGAGTAAGAATGAAGGGACAAGATTAAGGGAGAAATGAGCATGATCCAAGGCCTAGAAGCATCTCCTCAGGGCTATAAATAGCCTGTCACATTCACACACACGGATATCTAGTTTTTAGCTTTCAAAATTTCTAGTTAAATTGTAATTTTCATAAATTAGCTTATGTAGTTTTAATTCAGTTTTTAAAAGCTTATTGTAATCTCAGTTTCAACATATTGTAATCAGTTTTCTAGTTAATAAAATCATAAGTTCTATTTTAATAATCTGTCATAAGCTCTTTACTCTCAAATGTTGTTGCTACTGTTTCATAAGTTTTTCATAAGCTCTTATAAGCTCTTTGAGTCTCTAAGCTCAAATTGAGCTAATAATAAACATTTGATCTATTTAAACCTTTAAAATCAGACAAATACCCTTGCTTAATGGATTTTGAGCTTTTGGATGATAAGCTTACAATGGAAGAGCTTATGGGACTTTTACTAGCTTATCATTGATAAGCTAGAGCTTGTAGACAGCTCATTTGAGCATTGATTTGCCTTTGTTTAGCTAAGGCTTTGGTAAGTTTCTTATTTCCTTTTCTGTCTTAATTTCCTAGCTTAATAGTGCTTAACTTTTGCTTATTTCTTGCTTATTAGTGATTATTTCTATCTTATTATGCTTGTTGATTCTGTTTGATTATCTGTTTTTGAGCTTAGAGGTGTAGATCTTAGATTTTTATGTTTTGACTTATAACTCTTTAAAAATAAAAAAAATAAGTAGCATAGATATAGCTTATAGTTTCTAGCTTATTTGTTCATGTATACTTGTTCATTGTGGTAGTTTTAAGCTGTTTGTTATCTGGTTAATAAGATTTGTTCATTAAATTTGTTTTTTAAAAGTTTAAATGGATTTTGAAAATTCTACATGAGTGTTTGGCATAACAGTATTAACCACAAGTTAATACTGTTATTGGCCAATTGGTTTTGAGAAATTTGATTTGATTTCTCATTTGAGACTGTTTAATCTAGTTTCATAAGTTAGATTAGGGTAAATTAAGTTTTCATTAGTTAGTTCTTTATAAATAACAATTTGTCAAGTCATTTGCATAATTTAGCTTCGATCTCTTCTAGCATTAGTCATTGTCTTTCTTGTCTTTCATTTTTAGTTTTTAGCATGTTAGAATAGTCTCAATAGGTCTGCATTAATAGATTTTTAAATTAGGGTCACAATTGTGTCAACTGCATCAGCAGTTATAATAGACAAACTTCCATTTTCTAGCTTAATTTTTAGAGAGTTAAAATAGTTTTTAGCTTTTGCTTTTCATAATACAATAAGTTTTTAGGTCATTAATCATCTTTTTCAATTTGCTTTTTCAAAATAAGCTATTTTACTAATCTGTTTTTAAGCTACAAAAGTGAACTTTGTCTTTTTAAATCCAAAGCAAACTCAGAACATGCTGAGTCTTAAGCCTGTTTTCTTAGTGCTCTTTCATTAAGCTAATTTGTTTCAAAATCATTTTCAGAAGCGTTTTTAGGAAGCTTATTAGTTATAGAATAAGCTTGCATAAGCCATTTCCCCACAAGGATCCAAGAGCTTATCTAAAAATAAGCTCAAAGATCCCTGTAGGGACTGTTTGGGTCTCAGGTTTAGTCAAGAGCTTATTTCAGTTTTTATAGCTTATTTTCTTAAACTTTTGCTTAATTTGTTCTTAAGTTTGCTTAATATGTTAGTTTAAATTAGAATTAAGCTTATTAAGTCAGTAGTGTTAGCTATTTAGCTTTTTCATTAAAATTTCAAAAACACCAAGTAAGTAGCCTGTAGTGTTTTTATAGTGCTTTTTCTTTGCTTATTTGTTTTTCAAAACGAAGTTGGTTTGCAATTCTAAGTAGCTTAATAGCTGTGCTTTAAGTAGGTAAAAAGCTCCTTGGCCTAAGGATCCATTTTAGTGCTTAAAAATAAGCTTACAGGTCCCTTTAGGGCCTGTTTAGCTATTACTTTTAATAAAAAAACTTATTTAGTCTTTTACCTTTTTTCTTGCTTATCTTTAGTCCTGATTAGTTCATTAGCTTAGGTTTAGCATATTATAGATTAATTAGTCTTAACTTTAGCTTATTAAGTCTTCTAGCTTATTTAGTTTTGAAAAAAGCCAAAAATATGAGTTAAGTGTTTCTGTCAGAATTATAAGCTGTTTAATAGCTTATTTAGGGCTTTTCATAAAAAGTTTCTTTTATTAAAATTGCTTATTTTTAGGTGCTTAATAACTTTGCTTTTATAAGTTTTTATAAAATAAAAAAAGGGGAAAGTGGAAATCGGGGGTGAGCAAGACTCGAACCCCCGACCTCAACACCCTCAACCCTTTTTATAACACACACCACACACTCACTACCACTGCGCCCTGGGGTCTTTTTCGTTATACATCTACACAATTTAATTCTTATACACGTTTTTCCATTTTAAGCTTATAAGCTGTTTAAGCTTATTTCGTGGCTTATTCGTTAAGCTGTGACATCAAGCTTATTTTTCCTAGGTTCTAATTAGTATAAGCTATTTTTTGTATTTTTTCTAGAATTTTTATAGATAGTTTAGTATTTTTAAACATTTATTTTCATTAAAAACTTTAAAAAATCATAAAAAATAGAAAAATAATCAAAAAAATATAAATCTTTTTTAGAAAATTTTCTTTTATCGTAAAGTTTCTAGGAAAATTAGTTTTGCCTTCGTAGGGTTTAATTTGCAAAATTTCAATTTTTAAAGAACGGGATTCATTCCCGTTCTCATTTTTCGTGTTTTAAAGCTCATTTCAACTCCGTTTTTGTTCTAGTTTTCTTTAAACTTACTTTTTAGTCAATTAGAGTCCATTTAAAAAGAAAAAAAAATATAATTTAGGTTTAATTTTAGAAATTTAGGGTTTTTGGCCACCGTTTAGGGTTCCCGTTTTGCGTTTTTAGTTAAAGTTTGATTTCCCGTTATTTGTTTTCGTGCTTATTTGTTATCATTTGCTTATTTTTAAATTGTAGAAGTAAATAATCAAATCAATCTTTGTTTCCAATTCAAATCATTGTCCAAACATCAAACGTGGTTTCAATTTCACAAATCACTAGGGAATAACGACCCGGGAATCATACTTCCCGGTTAATATACGTATTATATTATATATATATATATTTGAAGATTTTCCTTTTTACCTTTGTCCTCAAGGGTAATTTGGTAATTTTCCATCATATTATATATTTTATTATTACGTATATATAGATTCTAACGAATCAGTATTCCACTGAAATTACTACTAGTTTGGCATGATAGTGGTGGTGACTGAATCGCTTGATCCTTAAGAGTCAACTCAGATTCATATGTGTGTTTGATTTCTCTGGCCATGTTTTCTTTTAAGTGTATTGTATCTTTCTTCTTCTTTTATAAAAAAACTCAACGAAACAAAATCTAGTCTTCCACGAGGTATGGAGGAGGTAAGATATCAACGGTCTTAACCTACCCGAAGGTAGAGTAGCTGCTTCCAGAGGACCTCCGACCAATTTTTCAAATAGTAAGGCTCAAACCCTCGCCTCAGTCTCCAAAGGAGAGGATGTTTTCCAACTTACCCAACCCTATTTGTTATGTCATGTCATAATGTGAATCTTATTGTGCATTGCATCACTGGGTCCATGACGGCTCTTTCTTCATCTGATAGATTCATCATTGCTGATGTCTGACAGTAGATGTTAGGGACCCGGGTTTATGCCTAAGTGTTATGAGGGAGGGTTTCTTTATCTTTCACACTTTTTTCCTTACTTTCTTTTTCATTACTTCAAACCCTTCAGCGGCTTACGAGACTTCATGACTAGTACCTTGTTGGGTTTGTTCAGTACTAGCTCCATATCAATTGGCACTATTCCCTTATTCTCACTTTTACTCCTTTTTTAAATCATACCTAAGGACCTCTACACTATCTAGTGGATTGTCCCTGGGTAGATCCCCTCGGTTCAGGTGGTAATCATAGGGATAAAACTATACTAACTCTTACCAACCTTATAACTTGATAAAGAGTAAAATACTATGTTCGATCTTTTTTGGTACTGTTCACCTAGCCATAAAAACCAATTGAAAAAACTCACAATCAGGTACGGTGATATAAATATTCACAAAGGCTTTTTGTACTTGATTGTTTTTGCATTGAGAACGCTCACACAACATGTGCAATCGATAAACATGAATGTTTAGCACAAGGAGGATGGAGTTACAATATGAGTCTACAAATGTCACATTTTTATTAGTTTGTAAATATTTAAATTTCATATTTTCTCCCACTTATCAAAAATTTCCAAATTCATTATGATATTTTGGATACCCAATGGATTCAAGGTTATTATTGAAAACTGGGAGATAAATATGCTGATTATTCACATGCTGATTATGGACATGTTAATGCTCTTTCATTATGAGGGTCATGTAGTGTAGTGGTTGTAAGTATAAAAATTTTTAAAGATTTTGAGTTTTAGATAAAATCTGAAAAAATTTAGTACAATGACAGCTGAGAAATATCAACTTAACGTACACTAACATACTTTTAATAATGTACAAGATATATTATCAAAATAAGATAGATATTGATGGTATCTTAATGATTGAAATCATTCAGTTCTCGGGATAATGTTGTAGTAACCTCTCTTAAACATTCCATGACAAAGCTTTCCAGACTCTAAAGATTTCATAACTTGAGTCGTCTCTCAAATCACTCCATAAAGTCGTAACTCCTTCTTTATCATCCTACAGACTGATTTACTTTCCATGCCGGATTATACTTGAAGAGCGTGAGTCTTTAACCATTGTGATCCAGCTTATCATTATCCTATTAAGTTGCCATCACTGAACTTGTGCACCTCAGTCTCCCTCATCATCTTCTTCTGATCATTCCTATCTTATAGAATTCTACCAAGGTTGGATACAATTGTGTAATCTTCTTTGAATAAGAAAAATCAGATGCCTTCTAGTCAGTTTTGCGAGGTTGAGCTTCGTGGTAGCTTCTCAAACGTCGGAGTTACAAGTCTTTCACCCATTTTCTGATAACAATGTTCCTAATCCACATGTTGACTGTGTTAAACAGGTGAATTTTTTCCAATCCAAATAGATGGATGAGCTTGCCTTGAAGATGAAGCAGATACAGGTCTTCAAAGTTATTAGGATATAGATTCTTGAAATCGGATTATGAGATCTTGTATTCCTTGTAGTCAGCTCTGCGTAGAACAATCTCTTTCAAGTAGGTGTAGCTGTATCTGGATATTGTCTTGAGATTGACGACACTGAGAATCCGCATGTGAGATCTGACTACATGACGATCAGAGGGGGCACTGTGTCCGTTGAGGTAGAATTCCTTACGCTTAAACCACCGACGAGAAATACCATGGGCTACACTTGTATCGTATTCTCGTTCACTTTTAATCCACAATGACGGTACGAGTTCTTTAAGCCCAAAATTTGGATAGTTAGCTGCCTTCAACTTGGATATAGACAGAGCACTCCTCCTTTCTTTGCTGCCTGACACAAGGTATTCCAGATCCTTATTGAAGAAGAATTGTGGTTGAATTGTTACCTAACCTAGTGGACCTCTGATAGGTAATGGTTTGCTCTCGTCAAACACAACCCGATGACCTTTAGGATTAACCAAATCAACTTTATCGGTAAGCAGCAAGTGACACTCTTCCATTTGAAACTGAAGAGAAATGCTGTTGTTGTGAAATGGTCAGACTACCTTGAAAGCTGGGCCTTCTAAGTCTGCTTTGCTTAGCTTCTTCTTTCCAATCCGTTTGCAGAACTAGTTGATGAATGAACTCATATTGCCAGTGTAACATCCGAGAATTTTCGAAATTTTGAATGACGATTTCAATCTTTGACTTTTAGGGTCTGGCTGACTTTATAAGAACGACTCATCTAAATCCACGTTTCCACGACTCGGACTCTAAAGCAATTTGATGTGGAATGATATTCCTGACAACTTTTTAGTTTTGACCGAGACCCGAAAACAGTCAGAAGGTGACTGAAATGCCCTCGCAAGATTTTAGAATCAAGAACGAGTACCGACATAAAAATAATAAATTACATTTAATTATTCAGTTTTTATTAAAATAAGAATGTTTAATAAATTAATTTATCATTTTATGCAGTGACGTTTGTTGGGAAGACGCAATATATTCTGAGTAAAATGATCATTTTATGAGACAAGTTTATCAGGAAATATACAAAAATTAAATAATAAACGTTTTAAATAAATTTTATAAACGTTTATGGAAATGTTGTGAGTGAATACTCATTTTTATCAGACAAATGATTTGGAAAACAATGGCGCAAAGTTGAGAGTTGCTTCGTACGTTAAGTTTTCAAAGAGTCCAGAACCGATTACGTATGAAACTATTTTATATCTAAAAGTTACAAAATGAACCATACTATTTGATACTTGTCCTTCTAGTTTAATATATATTTATAAATATAACATTATTTCATTTCCCCCATCTTACATACACACACACCATCAAACTTTCTACTCTCCCTTCCCCATTATCGGCCACCACTCACTCCGCACCACCGCCGCCGGATTCCGGCCACCACCGCGCTGTCGCCGCCGGAAAACTTTTCCGGCGGACTTTTCTGACGAAATCTAAAATTACTCCTCAGCACCGGATCTACTCGATCCTTACCACCACTCGCGGCCACGCGCCGTTTTCTTCCCCCTCCCCCTTTTCGACCGACGACAGCCACCACCATAGGGGCGTTCGGTGTATAGTTTGCACTTAGGGTCCGTTTGGTGTTACTCGGTAACCAACAGAAAGGGGTGTTCGTTGGTGGTTATTTCATCCTCGAGACCACCACCATGGGTGGTGTTCGGTCATAACCATCACCGCCACAGCCGCACCCTGGCGGTGCCGGCTCGTGGTGGTTTGTGTCCGGTTTAAGTTAACACAAAAGGGGTGGGTTCGAGTTTTACACCGACAGGGTGCGTTGGGTCCGAGTAAAATACACCAAAGGGTGTTTGTGTCTCTGGTGCAGCCACCCGGCGTAAGGGAGTTCGTTTTCGGTTGCAGCCCACCCGAAAAGGGGCGTTCGAGTTGGGTTATAAAATGCAGCGGGTGCGTTTGGTTGTTAAAATGAGTAGGGTAGTGTTTGGTTGTTTTAAACACCCGAAAAGGTGCGTTGTCATGGGTTAGGAGCAAGCTAGGGGTGATTGTTTATGGTTTTTGCACCACAGCGGTGCGTTGGTTGTAGGTTTGCACAGGTAAGGTGCGTTGGTTTTGTGGTTTCAGCCGACTAGGCAGCGTTTGGTTTTGTTATAAATGAGATAGGGTGCGTTTGGCTGTTAAACAGCCACTTAGGGTGCGTTTGGTTATGGGTTTAACAAAGCCGAAGGGGCTGTTTGGTTTAGGACAGACTTAGGGTGCGTTTGGTTCGTGTTTATCACCAACAAGGGTGTCGGGTTTGGTTTCGTGGGTTAGGCTGTGGGACAGCCGGGAAGCCAGGTCGTCGGGTTTGGTTTAGGTGGGTTTGGTTTGCACAGAAAAAGGGTTTGTGTTTTGATTACCGAAATGGGTGTCGCTTAATTGTGTTTGGACTCAGAAAAAGGGTGCGTTTAATTTAAAAGTATTTGATTATTTCGTTTATATTATCGATAAAATGTATATGTGATGAAATCTGTTTAAACTTGCGACGTTTAAGTAAAATGTGATATTAATATTTTAAACGGGATTGATAATAATGTATAAGCGATACTAGATATAGTTTAGACGAGTTTTGAACTAAAAACGGACTTTGGCGCGTTTTGTAACGGATAATTGTGAGCAGAAAACGAAACATGATATTCGGATTCGAGACTTTGAAAAGTCAGACTTTGGTTTACAAAATATAACAAATTATATTTTGACGGACGTTTTGATATAAAACGGGACTTTTAACTCCCAATAACGAAGAAACTGGAGTGAAATCGGAATATACACTTTAATAGAAAAATATGTTATTTTTAATATATATTAAATCTGACAGGTTTATTAATTAAAGGATTTGAGCAATTTCGAGTCCGTTTCAGCTTCGGTTTAAAACGAAAGTTGTTCGTTATATGACGTTTTACTTTGCAGCGAGGAATTGGTCATTTTTAAAATTAAGACATAGCGGGTCAAAACTAAAGGACGGTTTGATTAATATTTCAATTAATTATATTTAAGACCACTGTTCGGTTCTAAAAATGAAAGGTCTAAAAATAGTAACTTTCGGTAAATTTTCGACATAAGTTATGATTGGGCGGAAAATAGTATATATTCATATAATATACTAAGGGTTAAGGTTTAAAGACGCGCAAGTGGATTTCTCATCACATGTATATATGTATGTATACATATTAAAATATGTATGATTTCGTCGTTACGATGTACGCATCGTTGATCGTATTTAATACGTGTTTATTATAGAATCGAACATATATATAGGGTCGCGGCCCCGAGATCGTTGCAGATTCGGTTGTGATTTATTTGGATTATTTGATCGTGGTCTCTGATCAAGGTGAGTTTATAGCCCCATGTTTTACTGGTTTTACATATATTTTTGGGGTGAGAACATGCTTGTTTGCAAATGTATTTACATGGTCGATTACAAATTGGTTTACATACTTATTTGCATAGCTCGCTATGGGATATATTACTTGACTACATTTTTGGTCACAAATATATATACTTTACTTTTGAAATGATTATGGATTAGCTTAAGCGGATTGAACTGATAACAACAAGTTACTGCCCGGGTGTTCTTGGAGGGGACACCGGTAACGGGGGTACACATTTTTTACATTACAGCTCGGGTGTTCTTGGAGGGGACACCGGGTAAGGGGTAGGTTACATTTTTTTTAAATCACTGCGGGTGTTTTGGAAGGGTCTCCTTAAGACGGGTAATTATATAAGTCTACGTCATGCTTCATGAACTGTAAATCACTTGGAGGGTGAGCACGAATGTTATGAAATAGATCTATTCGGGTGTGGATCCCCGTTCGGGTGATTTGCGATCACTCGGAAAACGAACGTTATAACTTGATATCCACGCCTATGTTATAAAAATAGATCTATTCGGGATTGACAATCCCGTTTCGGTCGTGATAGCTATAACTCGGTTAAACGAACGTTATAACATCGTCGGAATCACGTGGGGACTTACGGGCCCCCCAAACAAATACTGTGTATTCTTTGTTATATTAGTGCATCAGTTTTGAGTTAGAGTAATCGTTTAAAACTTTGTTTTATACGAATGGATATTTTCGTTTGCTTGAATAAATTGGTGGCAATACATACTTGAAATATTTTGGTGACATTAAATTGGTCATGCATTCTTTATAAATCTTTGGGATAAGATTGGTACTTTTGGTGACATAAAATGTGTCGTGCATTCTTTATAAATCTTTGACAATTTTACATGGCACTGTGATGATACAGTAGACAAATACATTCATTTGAAACTTACATTCATATTTAAACTAATCTATGAACTCACCAACTTTAATGTTGACATTTTTAAGCATGTTTTCTTAGGTGATTAGATGCTTGGGATTATTTGTATGTGAATTGGAGTCTTTAATTCAAGTTTTCATGGTACCTCTAATCCGAGGCAATTATGGGACAACTATTATTTCGATTTCAGAAAATCAACGAGGTTTGTTTTACATAACGACAATTTTTAGAGGTGTTCTCTTGTATCTAGCGCTGCTGTTTATGAAGTAGCACTCCAAGTGGTATTCGCTGGTTGTATCTTTTTTGGGGGTGTTACAGATTGGTATCAGAGCACGGTTTAATTGTGAATAGGTTGCATATTTTACCTAGACTAAACCGTTTTCACAACATTGCATCACAACAAACATTTTCAAAGTGCATACACGTACTTGCTTACTTGCTTAGGGTATTGTTATCTTAGTGTTTTATTATGGGACATACATGATATGTAATATATTATGCTTACATCTTTTTGCGGTATATTTACGTTCTATTTATATAGAATTATTTATTTAATACCATATGCGTTTTTAAGGACATTAGGGTTGCACAAGTCTCATTCTAATGTAGGATATTGTGAGTTTATAATTGGTCTATCTTACTTCTTAGACATTGCAGCGAGTTGCACATTAGGTCTCGATTCGTTCTCAGGACATTGTAGTTAAACAATGGTTCTAAAGTATATTATTTTGTTCCTAGCTTTATACAATATTGTATTACACGAAGACCGTTATAATTTTGTTTACATGGGATTGTGTATGAATCTAAGTATTATAAGTCTTATATGGGCGGGATCTTTTATTAAGGAACAATTGAGATGTAATTGACCCTATTGGTTATACAAAACCCGTCACAGTTCTGTTTACATGGGATTATGTATAAATCTAAGTAATACAAGTCTTGTATGGGCGGGACTTGTAATAGGAGGAATTTATATGATAATTTCTATGTTGATTGGTTCATCGAGACTTTTACCTGGTTTACTTTAACCAGGGTACTATTACTATACTGGAACTCCTAGGTCGAATTTTTTTTGGGTTGTTTTACTCCTGTCTCAAAGGAGAGTTTGGAACACGCGTCCATATCATTAGAGCACATGCATCGTTCATGTCATCCATCACCTTGAGTTTTGTGGGTAGCGTATTGCATCGGGATTCTTAAGTAGGATGATTCTATAATCTTGTTTTTATTTAAAGGATTGGGACCCCTCTTCATTTAAATAATTAAATTATAAATCACCGAACTATAAGTTTATCATTCCTTCTTTCATTAAATTTGAGACGTTCTTATGTAAATAAGAAATTATAAATGAGTGGGTTAATGGTTTCCGATATGACACGAGCTATGATACTGTAATAGATAACAAAGAATCCTAAAAGGGTCTAGAGACACAATCGTGTCTTGCCACTCAGCAGAATCTTAAGGCCTCACTTGGAGCTACCTTATCACATTCTTAAGTTATTACTTTTGCCGTTGCTAATCCTCGCGATCACGAACTGTTCGTGGAACTAACAGACTTGTTACACACTTGAGTTAATGGAGTTGATTTGTCCTTAAACTAGCGACTGAGTACCATAATCCGCCGTCTATCGCATAAGCTCTTCCGCGAGCTCCTCCCATTTGTTAAACTTTATTTGGGAATATGTTTCTCGAAATGTCCACATTCTCGGCGTTTCCGATCACATTTGTTATCGCTTTTGACGTTCATGGTCCGCTGTTGCTTTGGGTCCTGGAGCAGGTTCCGCCTGATACAAACTTTATCCAATAGGTTATTGCAAACTCCCTTAAACGAGATAAAAACTATCGACGAAACAGATAGTTGGACTATTCATTCGGGCACTAGTAGAAGCTTAGGTCGCGATACATCCTAGTACTGCCAAGTAAGTTGGGTACTTACATAATAAGCACGTTGATATGAATATCGAACTTTAACAGATTGTAGAAACGAGACTCCAGTCCTCGGGTCTATTTATTTGACTTCATTACAAACATACTCACGGACTACACTTTTTCTTGAGTTTTACTCTTATGAGACTTTTCCTTATAACGCGGTTTATACCAGTCATTAAGATCTGTAATGATTATATTTTGAGATACCCATTTTAATGTGATTAAATATCAGGACAAACCTAGCCAAAATTGTTGGTAGATTTAGAAGTGTAGAACACCAAATTTTGCTGATAAAGTTATCAAGCGTCTTGTTTAGAACGTGTTATTAAAACTTAAGTCTTTCCTTAGTACATTATATCGGATAACCACCAATTTTAATCTCGGGACGAGATTTCTTTTAAGGGGTAGGTACTGTAACATCGAGAATTTCGAAATGTTTGAAATTGCGATTTCAATTTTGACTTTAGGGTCTGGCTTGATCTTATAATGAACGGACCATCTAAATAACGTTTCCACGACTCGGACTCTAAAGTAATTTGATGTGGAATGATATTCCTGACAACTTTTTAGTCCTGACCGAGACCCGAAAACAGTCAGAAGGTGACTGAAATGCCCTCGCAGATTTTAGAATCAAGAAGCTAGTACCGGCATTAAAATAATTAACTTACATAATAATTATACGTTTTATAAATAAGAATATTTAATAATTATTTCACATTTTATTCAGTGGCGTTTGTTTTGGAAGACGTAAATATTCGAGTAAAATGATCATTTTACGGACAAGTTTATCGGAAATATACAAAATAAATAATAAACGTTTTAAATAAATTTTATAAAACGTTTATGAAAAGTAGTCGAGTGAATACTCATTTTTATCAGAAAAATGATTTGGAAAACAATGGCGCAAGTTTCGAGAGTTGAATATCGTCCGTTAAGTCTTTCAAACGAGTCCCGAACCGATACGTATCGAAACTATACTAAAAAGTTACAAAATGAACCCCATACTATTTGAACTTGTCACTTTAGTTTATATATATATATATAAACTTATAACATTTATTTCATTTTCCACCTCATACATACACACACACTCAAAACTTTTCTCTTCCCTCCCGGCATATATCGGCCACCACCCTCGTCACCCCGCGCCCGGATTCCGGCCACCACCGCGCTGTCGCCGCCAGAAAACTTTTTCCGGCGGACTTTTCCGACGAAATCTAAAATTACTCCTCATCACCGGATCTACTCGATCCCTACCACCATAGCGGAACACGCGAGTTTTCACTCACCCCTCCCCCTTTTCGACCGACGACAGCCACCACCATAGGGGCGTTCGGTGTATAGTTTGCACCTAGGGTTCGTTTGGTGTTACTCGGTAACCAACAGAAAGGGGTGTTCGTTGGTGGTTATTTCATCCCCGAGACCACCACCATGGGTGGTGTTCGGTCATAACCACCGCCGCCACAACCGCACCCTGGCGGTGCCGGCTCGTGGTGGTTTGTGTCGGTTTTTAGTTAACCTCAAATAGGGTGGGCTTGATGTTTTACACCGACAGGGTGCGTTAGGTCCGGGTAAAAACACCACAAGGGTGTTTGTCTCGGTGACAGCCCACCCGCAAGGGTGTTCGTTTCGGTTGCAGCCCACCCGAAAAGGGGCGTTCGGGTTGGGTTATAAAACGCAGCGGGTGCGTTTGGTTGTTAAAATGAGTAGGGTGCGTTTGGTTGTTAAACCACCCGAAAAGGATGCGTTTGTCATGGGTTTAGGGAAGCAGCTAGGGGTGTTTGTTTTATGGTTTTGCACCACCAGCGGGTGCGTTGGTTTGTGGTTTGCACCAGCTAAGGGTGCGCTTGGTTTTGTGGTTTCAGCCGACTAGGCAGCGTTTGGTTTTGTTATAAATGAGATAGGGTGCGTTTGGCTGTTAAACAACCACTTAGGGTGCGTTTGGTTATGGGTTTAACAAAGCCGAAGGGGCTGTTTGGTTTATGACAGATTTAGGTGCGTTTGGTTCGTGTTTATGACCAACAAGGGTGTCGGGTTTGGTTTCGTGGGTTAGGCTGTGGGACAGCCGGGGACAGCCGGGGCGTCGATTGTTTGGTCGGGTTTGGTTTGCACCGAAACGGGTGCGTTTGATTACCGAATATGGGTGCGGATTGATTGTGTTGGACACCGAAAAAGGGTGCGTTTAATTTAAAAGTATTCGATTATTTCGTTTATATTATCGATAAAATGTATATGTGATGAAATCTGTTTAAACTTGCGACGTCTAAGTAAAATGCGATATTAATATTTAAAACGGGATTGATAATAATGTATAAGCGATACTAGATATAGTTTAGACGAGTTTTGAACTAAAAACGGACTTTGGCGCGTTTTGTAACGGATAATTGTGAGCAGAAAACGAAACATGAGATTCGGATTCGAGACTTTGAAAAGTAAGGGACTTTAGTTTACAAAATATATACAAAATTATATTTTGACGGACGTTTTGGATATAAAACGGGGACTTTTACTCCCAAATAACGAAGAAGAAATCTAGAGTGAAATGGAATAAATATTACTTATATAGAAAATAATGTTATTTTTAATATATATTAAATCTGACAGGTTTATTAATTAAAGTTTTGAGCACTTTTCGAGGTACGTTTACGCTTCCGGCACAAAAACCACGAAAGTTGTTCGTTAAATGACGTTCTACTTTGTCGCGATGATTGTCTGTTTTAAAAAATTAAGATTAGCGGGTCAAAAGTAAAGGTCGGTTCCCATGTAATTGATCTTTTTTTCAATTAATTATATTTAAGACCAACTGTTCGGTTCTAAAAACGGAAGGTCTTAAAAATAGTAACTTTCGGTAAATATTCGACATAAGCTATGATTGGACGGAGGGAAAACAATAGTATATTATTCATATAATATATAAGGTTAGGTTTTAGACGCGCAAGTGGGATTTCTCATTCACATGTATATATGTAGTATATTTTATAATATGTATGATTTTTCCGTCGTTACGATGTAAAGGCATCGTTTGATCGTATTTAATCGTGTATTATAATAAGCGGACATAATTATGGGTCGTTGGGCCGAGATTCATGCAGAAGATTCGGTTCGTGATTTATTTGGATTATTTGTCGTGGGTCTCTGATCAAGGTGAGTTTATAGCCCCATGTTTTACTGGTTTTACATATATTTTTGGGGTGAGAACATGCTTGTTTGCAAATGTATTTACATGGTCGATTACTTCTTGGTTTATCCTCCTTCTATCGTCCTCAGACCAGATTCTTGTCTCCATGCCCAGATTATACTTGAATAGCTTAAAGTCCTTAACCATGTGATCCAACTTATCAAGAATCCTATTCAACGTGCCATCACTGAACTTGTGCACCTCAGTCTCCCTCATCATCTTCTTCTGATCATTCCTATCTCTGTAGATTACGGCCCGTAGCTTGGAAACTATGTGTAATCTTCTTTGAAAAGAAAATCAGATGCATCCCAGTTTGGTTCCGTGAGGTTGAGCTTCGTCTGATAGCTCTTAATTCCGAGTTGCAAGTCTTCCACCCGTTTTCTGATAACAATGTTCCTAATCTACATGTTGACTGCGTTGAACGGGTAGACTTTGTCAGATCCAGATAAATGGTTGAGCTTGCCTTGAAGATGAAGCAAATATAGGTCTTCAAAGTCATTAGGATGTAGATTCTTAAAATTGGATTATGAGATCTTGTATTCCTTGTAGTTAGCTCTGCGTATAACAATCTCTTTCAAGTAGGTGTAGTCGTATCTGGATATTGTCTTGAGACTAACTACACTGAGAATCCGCATGTGGGATCTGACTGTACTGCGATCAAAGGGGGCACTGTGTCTTGTGATGTAGAATTACTTACGCTTAAACCACCAATGGGAGATACCATAAGCAGCACTAATATCATAATCACGTTCACTCTCGATCCATAGTAACGGTACTAGTTCTTCAAGCCCAAAGTCTGGATAGTTAGCTGCCTTCAGCTTGGAAATAGACATAGCACTTCCTCTTTCTTTGCTGCCTGTCACAAGATATTCCAGATCCTTATTAAAGAAGAATTGTGGTTGAATTGTTACATGACCAAGTAAACCTCATAAAGGTAATGGTTTGCTTACGTCAGGCACAACCCGATGACCCTCAGGATTCATCAAGTCAATCTTGTTAGAGAGTAACCGGTGACACTCTTCCATCTGGAATTAAAGAGAAATGATGTTGGTGTGGAATGGTCTGACTGTCATGTAAGCTGGGCCTTCTAAGTCAGCTTTGGTGAGCTTCTTCTTCCCAATCCGTTTGCAACACCATTTGATGAACGATCCCATATCTCCAGTTTTATTTAGAAGCCTGTTTTTCTTTGGATCTTTGTATGACTTGGCTAAAGCATTAGCCCAGTTGTTCTCAACATAAGGTAAATCATTTGGAGGAATGATCCAGTCTGGTTTTGGAGTTTCTGGTCTGTCTTCCTCTGGTACAGGCTTCAACCAGTTTGGTCTGGTCTTGATCTTGGGAAGATGTGCAGTATCGGTGTCCTCTGAATATGAGATATTCACATCATCTGGTATAGGAACATATTCAATTGGTTGTTCAGAATGAGGAACGAACTTATACTTAGAGGAGCTGGAAGGAGCTTCTCTAGTGTCAGAAGTTTTCCAGGAGCCTGTTTTGAGCCTGAAGCATCAGAATCATGTCTTTTCTTCTTGCTCAGATATAAATCTGGTGAAGGAGGAGGATGATCTTGATCGTCACGGCGTCTCTTTCGAGACTTGTCTTTTTTAGCAAGGAACTCATCCCTGTTTGCATGTTCCATAGATGCCTCAAGAGCTTTATAAAGAGCCACATGTTTAGGAAGTGATTTGTAGAAACCACTCTCAAACATCCGTTGGTGAAGAATTTCTTTCATATCAGCTTCGGGCAGTTCTCTAAAGCGATCTCGAAGGGGAGCTTATAAAGCTAAGTGTACAGCCTCTTATAAGGCAGATTTCTAAGCTCCAATGTAAATATCCTGGATGAGAGAGCTTGAGTCATCTGGTCCTGGAGTTTATGTTTCTTTTCAAGATCAGCACATCTTTGTTCTAGTGTCGAGACACGAGAGGCTAATGAAGAATCTGTTGTGCTTTGTTGTTGTGGAGGAGGTAGAAGTAGAAGGGTTGTTGTTGTTGCTTTAGTAGTTGTTGCAATGACTGGTTCTTGAAGTGGAGAGGATACCAGTTTTGGTGGTGAAAGATCGACGATGGGCATGGATAAAGGAGGAACTTATGTAGAGGCTTGATGAATGGGAACAGTAACCATGGATTTAGCTTCAGTTTCCACAGTAGTTTTCCCTGGTTCCTCTTTCGTAGGCTTATCATTCAGGAACTGATCATTAAAAGTGAAAGCATCATCTAAATTCTTCATAGATGAGAGAGTCCCTGATGAGCTTAGAGGATTCTCCAGGTGGACATGTTCCTCTGTTGTATGTTTCAAGCTTTTATGAACTTTTGGTTATACTGTAGCAATGAAATCGTCATGCATGGGCTCAGGGTTTGGTCCAGCAAGAGCCTCATGACTTTGTCCAAGGTTTGGTCCAGCCTGGTCTTCATTTATTTGTTCATGCTCTGGTGGAGGTCGAGACTCGGGTGTTTTACTAGGGTCTGATCCATCCTGGCCTTTATCAAGTTCAACTGTCTTTTCCTCTATAACCATTGTATGTGATATTTCCTCACCTTGTACATCTTCAGCATAAAGAACCTCAGTGTTTATAGTACTGGTAGTAATGTCCGTGTCAGCCCCAGTTTCAGCATTTACAGGAGACGAAGAATCACGAACTATAATTGCGGATGCATCATCCTGTGGTTGCTCAGAGGGTCCCGTCGATGCCTCTTCAGTTTTTGGAGTCTGCCTCTGGAATATAAATTGATCCGTGATACTTCTCCTTTTTGACGTGTGCAGAGCTAACAGTGATTGTGCAGCTTGTTCATCAGTTGAAATTGCTTTTCCCTTGCCTTCAAACACAGGGAGTTGTCGGGTGGCCTCTTCTACTTGTTCACGAATAGCCACTCCACCAACAAGTGCTTGAACTCTTCATCTTCATAAATAAGCTTGAGAGGACTTTTTCCTTTGCGAACTTTTTGCAATTTACCCCTTTTTGGATGCTTCGCAGGTGAAGGCTCTGAAGGTTTTTCCTGAGTAACCTTAGGTTTCGTTGTTGGTGCAGGTTTGGATTGCTTAGAAGGCACTGGTTTGGGTTGCTTGGCAGTTGTAGGTTTCTTATACTGATCGACTTTAGAAGCTGCCTTTTTCTTTCCTCCCTCTTCAGCTGCAATTTTCTTATCATGCTTTGCAACCATTTCTAAGTAAGCGTTGTAGTAAGGTGCATTCCTGATATTGTCCGTGATCAGCTCCTTAGGAATTTGCATTCCAAAGACTTCATCTGTTTCGCCTTTGGGGACAAACTTGAGATTTCCAAGGCTAAGATCATCTTTAGGAAGGTTAAGTGGAGACCCAGACCTTTGGTGAATGTTATGAATTCTCCCCCAAATAGTAGATGAT
>BQNB010135538.1:0-18143 GCA_026074375.1 Tanacetum coccineum | reverse complement strand
CCAACGAAGATGACAGAAGAAGATAAAAAGAAGCGGCTTTCAACATATGTTCCAGTTTGTTCGTTCGAAAGTCTGCCGCTCAAACTGCGAGGGAGTATTAGATGGCTAAGTTATGTTAATTTGACTGTTGACTGTTGACTGTTGACAGTTGACCGTTGACCGTTGACCGTTGACCGTTGACCGTTGACTGTTGACTTATTCGGCCCAAACCTAATTGTGGGTTTGGGTCCATTATGTTTTAGGGTTTGCATTGCTTACTTATTAAGCTATGTATTTAGTATAAATACATAGCCAATCTTCATTATGTAATCACAAAAACACAATTAATAATATATATCTTTGTTATTTTACAATGTGTACAATCAGGTTTTGGCTTTGCGGGTCATATTTACATAACGTGTGGGATCATGATGCAGTGGTCAATATCCACGCTATAATTATACTAGAGGTTGCATCTATACCCCTGTGTCATAACTTGAGTTATTTGAACATCATTGGCTGAATGAGTATCATCTTTTATTTTAATTGAGTTATTTGGACAACACAAAAATTTTGGATTAAATAAGCGGGTATTATGGACAGATAAAGAAAATACGTGATGGGCATTTCTTTCCCCATTGGTTAAACTTGAGTCTAGTTGGGTCTCCTTTAATAGTATAGACGTGTTTGGTTGGTTTTCTTTCGTTGTATTCGTTTTTATACGTTTTTACGTTTTCTTACATTTTCATACGTTTTTGCACATTTTTTGACGTTAATTATACGTTTCGTATATATTTTTACGTTTTCGTACGTTTTTTTAATGTTTTTGTCCGTTTTCGTACCTTTTATTACGTTTTCATGCGTTTTTGTACGTTTTCGCCCGTTTTTACGTTTTCGTCCGATTTCGTACGTATTTTTACGTTTTCGTACGTTTCCATCCGTATTAGTCCGTTTTCGTGTGTTTTTTTCGTTTTTGTACGTTTTCATCTGTTTTTAATCGTTTTCACACGTTTTCCTACATTTCATACGTTTTCGCATGTTTCTCTACATATTCACACGCTTTTCTACGTTTTCGCACGCTTTTCTACGTGTTTATACGTATTGTAGGTTTTCATACGTTTTGTATGTCTCCGTACGTCTTGTATGTTTTCGTCCGTTTTTATGTTTTCGTACGTTTTTATGCGTTTTAGTACGTTTTCGTGTGTTTTTACATTTTCGTATGTTTTTGTACGTTTTCGTCAGTTTTTTTCCATTTTCATCCTCAAAAAACGTATAAAATGTACACTTGGTACCAATTAACGTACAAAAACGTACACAGACGGAGAAAAAAAATATGACAACGTACAAAACGTGCGTAAACCTAAAAAACGTACGAAAACATACAAAACGTACAAAAACGTATGAAAACGTAAAAAAATGTATGAAAACGTACAATACGTACAAAAACGTAGAAAAGTATGCGAAAACATGCGTAAACGAGCGAAAACGTAGAAAAACATAGAAAAACGTGCGAAAATATAGAGAAACATGCGAACACGCACGAAAACATACGAAAACAAGCGAAAACGAACGAACACTGATGAAAACGTGTGAAGACGTGCGAAAACGTAGAAAAACGTGCGCAAAAGTAGAAAAATGTACGAAAACGTATTGATTGGCTGGATTCACACCGTAAATATATATAATATATAATAAAATATAAAATATATAAATAAGTGTAAAAACCAACACGTGCGGAAATACGTAGAATAAAAACGTGCAGAAAAAAAGTAGAAGAATGTACGAAATAGTAATTGATTTGCTGGATGTCACACCGGTATAACTTATTATATTTTATAACTACAAAATATAAGAATATATAAATAAGTGTAAAAAACCAACAAGATCAAAAAAATCCTCTTCTTTTCCTTGTGTGTGTGTGTGTTTGTATTTTGGATTTTTTTTTTTTTTTTTTTGTTTTTGGTTGTTTGTGAGGGATTAGATTATGTGAGATCTTGTTGGTTTTTACACTTATTTATATATTTTCATATTTTATTACTTTATGCTCATCTTCTATTTCGGTGTGAATCCAGCCATCAATACGTTTTCGTACATTTTGTTCTACTTTTGCGCACGGTTTTCTTACGTTTTACGGCATTTGTAGTAGCTTTTGTTTTCTTTTGTGCTTTTTGTTTTCATCTGTGTGTTCTGTGTCTGTTGTGTTGTTGTTGTGTCTGTTGTTTGTCTTTTGCTTGTTCTGTATGTTTCTGTGTGTTTGCTCCTTTGTGTGTATGATTCAGTGTAAGAACAGATGTCAAGCTGTACTTCATAATTAGTAAGACATGAGATTGTTCCTGATGACGCCTGCCCCTGTGTGCCCATTTTCGCTACCGTGAGCTTGCGCTTTTGTTTTACCATGATCTCTAGCATTGCCCTCTCCGTCGTGATGCGTCGCGCATATTCACTGCAACAAGTGCATCGTACGTCTCGCCATCATTGCTGCGTTTGCTCCTTAGTGCGCACCATCCCATGCAGAGTACGTCGTGTTCCGCAAGTGATTGACCGCTTTGTAGTATGTGTACCTCCTTACGTTCGACGATCGCGCGTGCAGACTCCGGCTCCGATCTTTATATAAGTTGTGTCTACGCCCCACTCCACCCAGAGTCCTTCGTCTCTATGCTGCTTTTCTTCACACCCACGCCTTTTCGCCTCGCGCAGATTACGCCACACTTCAGCTCTCGTCCTCGCACACGCCTACCAAGTTTTCCCCTCACCCGTCTTCTGTGTATAACCGCCTGATTCGTCACTCGCGCCCCCTCTAGTAGCTTATCTATCCTCTTCTTTTACCGCCTTCCGCTCTTCTCACACGCTCTTCCCGCTGGTCTCACCCCGTTGTTCTGTTAATGATAGTCTCTTCGTCCTCACGCTTTTTGTCAGGTGTTTCACCGCACCCGAGTCTTTCGCTGTCAGACACGTCCCCCCCCTGGTCAGACTTAGAGATGCCTCTTGTTTCACTGATGTCCGTGTCCCCAGACTCTATACCGCCGAGTCCCTGAAGAGTTTGTACCAGCTCTTCCCCTTTCCGAGGTTCTACACACACAACGTTGCTGTGACTCGTCCCACCCATTTTACGCCATCCAGTCGCCTCCCTCGCGCAGGATCGCCATACTTGGAACACTCTCCCAAACAAAATCGACACACGCATTACCCCCCACCGCGTCTCTCAAATACTTACCACACTACGAATCTAACTGTAAAACTCTAAAAAAACCACAACACCTCAGATTAATCCTCCACAACAAACACCCACGCTACTCTCAAACGCAACTATATAACAAACGACCTCACGAAAACTACTTATAAAAAACTACGGATCACGCCTAAATCCATCATACAATCACATAAGACAGCGACGGAGACACTATACCCACCCAAACCCGCCTACATGCTGTACCTAAACCCCGCTCCCCTTAACTACGCTCCCATTATACACCGTCTGCTCTCCTCTCCCCCCGCAGTGCGCATAAAGTAGCAGGAATCGCCGTGTGCCAACTTATCGTACGCAGATACCTCCACCTCATGCGACAAACGTACTGCCCAAATGTTCCGGCAAAATGACGTGTGGCGAGACTCAAACGATTAGCAAAAACAGATGAAAACGTACAAAAAACGAAAAGAACACCACGGAAAACGGAACTAATACGCGCATGGAAACAGCTCACGCAAAACGTAAAAACTCGTACGAATCGGACGAAACGTAAAAAAAAAAACGGTAGCGGAAACGTACAAAAACGCATGAAAAACGTAATAAAAAGGTACGGGAAAAAAAATGGACAAAAACATTAAAAAAAACGTACGAAATCTGTAAAAAAATAATCATATCGAAAAACGTATAATTGAACCGTCAAAAAATGTGCAAAAACGTTATAAGGAAAATGTAAGAAAACGTAAAAACGTATAAAAACGAATACAACGAAAGAAAACCAACCAAACACGTCTATACTATTAAAGGAGACCCAACTAGACTGAACAAGTTTAAACCACTTGGGGAAAGAAAAGCCCATGTGTCTGACGTATTTTCTTTATCGTTTAAGAGGATGTCCATATACATCGCTTAAAGATATTTAATGCGCTCAAAAAATAGAGATGTGAATGTGTTGTCCAAATAACTCAATTAAAATAAAAGATGATACTCATTCAGCCAATGATGTTCAAATAACTCAAGTTATGACCTAGGGGGTCATAGATGTACCTCTAGTATAATGTATAGGCTGTGGATATTGACAATGCTATGATCCGACACGTTTATGCGTAAAAATTTTGATCCGTGAAGAGCACAAAACTCCTGATTGTACACATTGTTAAAAGTAACAAAGGGATCGATATATATTAATTGTGTTTTTGTGATTACATAATGAGATGGCTATGTATTTTAATATACTGAAAATACTATAGTATAATAAGTAAGCAATGTCAGAAACCCTCTTAAACTTAATGTGACGCCACCAATTAGGGTGTGTGCTCCACAGATTAAAGAGACAGCCGTCAACGGTCAACGGTCAACAGTCAACGGTCAACGGAAGTCGTGACAACTAACTATGAGACTTAGAGTCTATCTAGTACTGTCCTCCGCAGTTAGAACGGCAAGGGGGGGGGGGACTTTCGAACGACATAATGGACACATAATGTTGAAAGCCGCTTCGTTCTTTCTTATATCATCTTCATCTTCTTTGTGTTCTTTTAGCGGCGATGGAAAGCATAATTGTATTTCGCGGCCATAGTGGTTTATTGCGTGCGGCTTCCTCCTTTTGCCGTGACGTTTTTTTGGAGTCATGGCTTGCTTTGCCTTTAGGTGGGGCTGAACAAATGTTGGCAACCAACTATTTTTGAAAATCAATGATCTCGTTTGATTAAAACGTAGAGGTGAGAAGGACAAAAGATATGATGGTCTATATCACTATAATATGGGATTGTAGTAGACGGCATAGGTTTTTTTTTTGGAATGAGAATTGTTGAAGTTGGCTTATTTCTTTTTTCTCATCTTTTTTTTAGTGTAGCATAATTGCATTGTCGACGCATAGTTTTTTATTGCTAGCGGGGCATCCTCATTTTGCGTGACGATTTTTTTTTTACGTCATGGCTTGCTTTGCCTTTAGAAGGTCTGTAGGCATTTGATGTAATCAACTTTTGTTCGTCAAACGAAATGATCTAGACGCAATGTGAAATCAAATAGAGGAGAAAAAAAATATAGTTGATTCATGGGCAAGCTCGCACATTTTTTTTTTCGATTTGACGGCTAGAGTTTTAAGGTTTATGCAGTTTGAATGTTCAGAAAAATGTAAAATCTTAATTAAAAAAATACAAAGCTAAAATAGCGGAATCCTTCCGGATCATCGGGCACGGAGTAGAAGATGACACAGGGAGGATAACAAAGTTTGTTGGTTTGATTCTTACGTAGCGCTCGGATACTGTATATAATTAAAAGTATGTTATTATTGATTGTGTTTTTGTGATTACATAATGAAGATTGGCTATGTATTTATACTAAATACATAGCTTAATAAGTAAGCAATGCAAACCCTAAAACATAATGGACCCAAACCCACAATTAGGTTTGGGCCGAATAAGTCAGCCGTCAACCGTCAACGGTCAACAGTCAACGGTCAACGGTCAAACTAACATAACTTAGCTATCTAATACACATTATAGAAATGTGGAAAAATGGGTGGTTTCATAATGGGTCATAAGAAATAACTGTCGTTAGTTAACCATGTGTTTCACTTGAATGATCTTAACTCACTAATATATCACTTAGGCATAAAAGCATAATGTTTTCAGCGCTATTATTGTTGCCAGACACACACATTAAAAGGAGAGAGTAAACATGTCGGTTTGCACTTTCTCACATAATACATCCCTATCAGAAACTTTTGACAATTTACATCTTTGGTTAGGCAAACGTTAAACATAATACATCTCTGATGACGAACGACGCAAATATTTTTTCGTTATCTTTTGACGAGGATGTATTTTGCAGTGCAAATCACATGGATGTCTTTTGCAAATATTTTATTTTTTATTTCATTTGTATTTATTTTTTATTTCATTTTTATTTTTTTTTATTTTTTATTTTTTGTATTTTCGTTTTTTATTACTAATATTATTATTACTATTGGCTTTTTTATATTATTAATATTTTTTTATTTTTTTTCTGTTTGATAAGGTTTTTCGTTTTTGTTTGTGTTTCTCCGACTTTATTATACGTTTTTGTACGTAGAAAAACGAAATGTATCAAAAACGTATTAAAACGTACGAAAACACACAAAAACGGGAAAAAAGGTAAAAAACAATGTATAAAAACGAATGAAAGCGTACATTTTTCCGTTTTTGCACGTTTTACGTTTTTGTACATTGTTTTTCGTTTTTGTACGTTTTTATACTTTTTGATATATTTCGTTTTTCTACGTTTTTGTACGGATGAAAATGTAAAAAAAATGATAAAAACTGATAATAAATACGTATGAAAACGTACAAAAGCGGACAAATAAAAAAAAGTACAAAAACGGATTAAAAAACTTATAAAAGCATACAAACACGTACAAAATCGTATAAAAATTTACCAAAACGTATTTAAACTGATAAAAGCGAATGAAAGCGTATGAAAACGTATAATAACGTCGGAGAAAAACGGAAAAGGACGTACCAAACAGAGAAAAAAACAATCTTAATAATATAATAAAAATAAAAAATAAAATATTTACAAAATACATCCCTGTGGTTTTCTCACACAATACGATCCCTCCTCAGAAGACTACGGTAAAATATTTGTATCGTTCGTCTTCAGGGATGTATTATGCTTAAAGTTTGTCTAACGAAAAATGTAAACTACCAAAAATTTCTGATAGAAATATATTGTGTGAAAAAGTGCAAATGAATATATTTTACAGTTTACTCTTAAAAGGATTTACCTAACAATATTGTAGCTTAGATAGTCACCTCGGTTGCATAACCAACCATTGAAATATACTATCAATTTAAATAGCTGCTTAGTCATTAGAGCATGGAGTATGGTAACATAATATATCTCTTTACTTGGGTCTCACAGGCTGTCACATCACCATCTCACTCTCACTCAAAAATACACTTTCACTCATAACACATTATCTCTTCATTTAGGCCCCACCACTCACTATTTTATTTTATTTTCTATTTTTTTAACACAAACATAATTCATTTCATTTAAATTAAAAATACAAACATACGGAATTTAAAATTACAATACGAAATTTTAAAATACAATACGGAAACGTGTTAATCTGTTCTATAAAAATACAATACTAAATTTAAAAACTTTAACCACTGTCACTCTCAGGAACCGTATCCTTACGGAAAACCTTAACCACATTTTTTCTTGTAATGTTAAGGTGATGCATTGATGGTTTAGGAGAAAATACTAAAACATTAGCAAGTATCATAGCAGCTCCTACAGTAATATCATTTTCATAACCACCCTCACCAATGACTTTGTATTGTTCATAGTCACTGTGAGATCGCCATAGCCGTTGGGAGAACAAGACTTGACTATTGCAACAACTTGGTCAAGTTTCCCTTTCTTCAAATTATTGTCGATGTCTCCTAAACACCCACTCACAGTGCCACCATTAGCATTCGCATACTCAGTGGCGCTAATTCACGGCCCACTCTTAAAATCATCATCCTCATCCACATCCTCAACAACATTCTGCATATATTCTTGTATCGACATTACTGCCCCGTCCCAACCAAGAAGAATATTTCTTTCTTTAAGCAGCTTGGCTTGCTGAACAATACTCGCATGACCGGGTATTATCCTAACTGGATTTGGTGTTGAGGGAGATGGTTCAACACGTGTGCTACTAAAGAGCTGAACAATATCCGCAGGACCGGGTATTATCCTAACTGGATTTGGTGTTGAGGGATATGGTTCAACACGTGTGTTACTAGACGAACGCAGAACATGTGTTAAATGGATATCAGAATCATCTATATCAAGACCGTATTCCCATGGATCATTTTCGTTATTGAAATTGAAATGCATTTGGGAGAATTGGATAAGAAGTTGTGTGAGATAATGAGGAGATGGTGAGGGTATTTATAACGGAAAATTAGCCGTTGTAATTTAAAATTTGAAAATATAAATACAGAATTTAAAATAACAATACTTTATTTAAAACAACAAAATTAAAATAGTTCCTAGATTATTAGTCTGATGACTCGTATTCTGAATCATATCTCACCGTCCTAAATTCCAAAAAGAATTCATCATCTTCAGCTTGTTTTTGCTTAATTTTTTCCTCTCGTGCTTTTTCATCTATTGCTTTTTCTTTTAATGTTTCTCTTAAAGCTTCTTCATCTAAATGTAGTTGATGTAGCTTTTTCTCAGTAAGATATAAATCAGCCTGTGATGACGAACAACCTATATGGGTTTGTGAGCGGTAGTAGTATTTTTCCAGTAGCCAAGCTAACTTAGCATCCATTTGTTTTTCTAATTTTGCCGCCTTTCCATACATAGAAAGATTAAGCTCGTAATCTTTATCAGAACATTCTTTTAAGAAAGTGTAATGTCATTACATTTCTCGTAAGCTTTTCTAAGATCGTCTTTAGTTGTGCATGAATTTTCAAATTGCAAGGCAATCCAGAATCGCGTTCTGACGAACCTTATCTTCGTCAATTAGTTTTTGAACCAAAGCTTCGACTTCATAGTCGGTATGTGGAAGCAAACAAGCTATTTAAAAAAACTTAACTAGTTATATTTTTTAATTTTTGTTTGGATTAAGTGTGAAAATTTTAGGTAAAAATGAGTGGTATTTATAGTATAAAAGGGTATAATTTAAAAAAATTTATTTAAAAGGCCGACGGATAGTTTTTTAAAAATCTAAACGTTTAACTATTTTGTCTTTATTTGACTCGACGAGATATCATCAAAAGCGAAGTGGCGAGCCACTTTGGTGTGGTGGCGAGCCTTGTGGCGAGGCCACGTAGGCTGTGGCAAGCATTGTTCGTTGCCATACTCCTTCCTCTTAGTAGCAAGATGACATAATCAAAAATTTAATAAAATAGATGAATAGATAGATATATTATTCTTCTTTGCCTTATGACCGAACAAGTTACTCACCTACTTGTGATATGAAGTTTTGATTATCGGTAAAACATGTGGTCCTAGAATTAAGTGTGTGTATTTCAAGCTTTGCTTGATTTTATTGTGGTACGTTAGCCACATTCCATTGTACTTAACTGTTTTGGGTTATTAATATATTTTACCTGGTTAATTCCCCCTTACCCAAAAAAAAGTGTTTGTGTATTTCCTAATTAACTCGTCGCACATGGATAAAAGGTAAGAGTAGTATGAAGCATTTATGATACCTGGTGTGAAGAATAAGACGGGTAGAAAACAACAAAAAATTGTTTGTTGCATCTGTCTGTTTTTTTTACTTTTTCTTTTTTTCAATTTAAATAACTCCCATGTAAATTTCTTATCTAAATTTCTATATGTGTGTAATTCTTTTCTGCAAATCAAACGATACTTGTGTATTCACCAGATTAGTTATTGGCATCGCATGTGCCATAAATTTAAAAAAGGTCGATGTACTTTTGTAGGATGATCCTTCTAGTCATCAAGTTTTTCGAGTAATTGTGACACTAGTCTCCTGAATAGTGAAGTTCCACTAGCTTCTTGTTTCGCGCCATCTCTTTGCGCATCCGTTGGAGTCAGGAATACTAGCAACTTTTGGAAAAATAGTGTTCACAAAGGCTCTGATGACAAAAGCCACAACTCTCAGGTACATCATGGCTATTCAAAATCCATTTCTTGACCTGGCGTACACCGATCACAATCTTGAAGCCAAAAGTCAAGCATCTCCTGATTCTTTTCACCATGCATGTGTATTGAGTCGTGCGCATTCAAGGCCAAATGAAATACAAATGCCCATGAGATAAATGATTGAGCTCATACAAGGGGAAAACTATACAAGAAAATGAGTCTAATCTTATTACTAACTGAACTGAAAATTTATGTAATAAACCCTAAACCAATAATTTCATAACAGAACTACTCACGTTTGTTAATTAGGAAAGAAAAAAAGGTCATACTATCCAGGATGCATAAAGCAATAATTCTTAATTTCATGCTTAATCAATTCTGTTTTCTCCTGTTATTTGGATCTTCCAGGAGTTGATCAAATCAATAAATGCAATACTTGAGTTGCTCTGAGCGATTTTCATTGAACAGGTTCATTTTCATCTATACAAGTTTAGAATGTATCATACCAAAAATGTGCTCTAATTTTCCGAGTCATTTCATCAAAAAATGATACCCTCTATGATTACTTTGATGATGAGATTGAGTTTTGGTCCGCTAACATCTTCGTCTTTGAGAAATAATCCTGAACAGGGTTTAAAAGAAAGGGGATGAAATGAGTGTTAAAAGCATATAAAATTATACAAATGTTGGAAGTAATAAAACATATCAGGCTATTGTACCAAATGTTTCAGATCTTTCCCACCTGCACATAGGTGGCAAAACAAAAGGGCTGGGGTGAGACTGGTAAAGGTCAAATGGACGATAAGCATAAATTTTTGCATGGATCCACTCAACACCGTGTCTCCATCTTACTAATAAAATATTAATACTCTGTAAAATACAACTAGAAGAAACATTAATAAATTTTGAGTAAAAAGGATTTTGTACCTTGTATTCTTTAAATTTTATTTGACATGTTTCCTCTTTCGTTACACTATTGGATTTTACTAGGAGATACCCGCTCAGAAGTAAATGGGTCGATATTCCCACCTTAATAAGCTAGTTTGTTATGGTCAAAACTTATACATCCACATATAGTACAGAATACCTATTGCATATAAATAAATATAAAAGAAACTAGACCTACTGAGCTTTCTCGGCGTAAGCAAAAGACAATATACATTAAAAGAAAATTGAGATGTATTCAACAGAAAACAGAATCATCCTCAACTCAAAAACAAGATTTTGGAGCATTCATTTTAAAATTTAGCAGAAAAGGGTTCGTGGAACTCATACTGCAGTAGTTGACATTTGAGCCAAGTTTCTGGTCACTCTAAACTGCCTTCATTTTGCAATACAAGGTCATGTTGTGGGATGACCCAAACACTCCCAACTTTAATACTAGGAAAACATAATTTCATACATGTTTCACTAGATTCTAACAGTATTGTATTAATGGAAAATACTTATGATATGACATTGGGCTGTTATAATGTATGGTTACACCATGAATATTTGTGCGATGGTCACTTAAAGACTTTCTTCTAAATGAGTTATTTTATTTAGTTTGTTTACTACTTTACAGTTTACTCTAATGTAAACTTAAAATATATTACACTCTTGTAATAATATCAATTACATCATTTTTGTCCAAGTCTAAAGAAATAATCTATTGATAAACGTTAGCAATAATCTCATTTACATTCAATGCAAAACATATAGCATCACACCTTGCCTATACTAATAGTATCACGCCATTTCCGCGCTGTCGATTGAGTAATCGACTAAAAAAGATTTGTCATACGCGACTTATACTATCATTAACTCATATTTATATATTTATATTACTTACATTATATTCGTCATTTTTTAACAACCCAAGGAAGAATAACCAATATAGAACTACAGTATGCAATTAGAAACAGGTTAATAAAAGAAAAGCAAATTTAATAGCAATTATTATTATTCATAATATATACACGCGTTAAAGATATTGGACCAAAATAAGTTAATTGGTTTTTCATTTAGTACACCTGTAGAAGTATGTAATTAATAATTTTTCTTTGTAACAAAGCAAGGCGCAGTTAATATCTATTTTTGACAATTCATAGTCAATATGTAGCAAAGAAAACTACTTTCAGGGTTTAAAATGACAAGGGTAAAGTAAGATACTGAGATAGGATCATAGGAAAAAAGTTATAATGCTGGCCAAATGAAGCAAATAGAATGGGGGTGCTAATGTACATAATTATAAAAGTTTTAAGTTATATTCATCAGGAAAACCTCTCTGTATATAATAAACCATCTGATGCTTAGCTATAATATTTTAAAAAGAAAAGAATCATGGTGATACTATTGAAAAAAACACCAAGGATAATGGGATGAACTATTCTAACAAGGGTGACAGACATGGTGGGGTTCATCGACTTCTCCGTTCATTCTTTAATAGTTGTTTTCCTTTGACTTTGAATGTTAAACTCATATTCACCAAACTTGCTATTAACATTAGCTATACCATATAAACACTCATTCACTTTGTAATTTTAACAGTTATTTTGCCTTCATATGTAACATATCAGCTTCATGGGAACTATTTCTTTGTGTAAACTCTATATTGAAAATATTTTTTTTAACATTATAAATTAAAGTAGGTCAACTAATACACAACGGAGAGTAATTCTTTGTCAGAATTTCTATTGCAAAAGCAATGACGTAATACAGATTGACAATAATGTATGATGGCATTTCACATGTCAAAAAGTGTGTTAAGATATGCAAACACTTACCAAAACACAATTCTTGGGATGTCTCATATGGTGACATCTTCAGGGTAACTTCCTAGCACACTCAGGAAAGTAGCAAACTCCTGTCAATGTACTGAGGTCAATAATTCTTGATGTTGAGCAGGTGAAGTAAAAATTAAATTAAATTAAATAAAGAAAATGAAACCTTAAGATGTGAAAGAGCATTCTGGGCCCTTTGGTCTGCCATGGATGCTTGGAAGTCAACATAGAAAAGATATGGGAAAGACCTGTACCAGAGATAAGTGAAACACAATAAACAAAACTAAGATGGCAATTTGAGCCCATTTACTTATGAATCGACCCATGCATGTCATGTCTTATTTAAAACATGACAAATTTTAAGGGGAAAGATTAAACGGATGAAAAGTACTCCAAATTGTATTTTTTATGCATACAAGCTTATAAATCGCTATATTCGAAACTTAATGTAATATTTCTCAGTCAGAGTTAATGCACTCGTTATTTATTTAAGTGATTAAAATATGTAAAAAAAAAGCAGTGGGTCAGCACAACCCGCCTATCTTGCTCCCTCTGGAAACAACTGTTGAGAAAAAAATGTATATAGAGAAAAGTTTCTTACCCAGGGAACCCATTGGTACTTTCAGTATGTGCAGGTAAAGCCTGCCTTTGTAGAGGACGGCTTTCAATCTGCTTTGAGGTAAATTAAATACTGAAAAATCAGCTACATGCTATAGAAAATAAACTTAAAATATGATTGACGACAAAAACAAGGAACCTGCCTTGGTAAGATTGAGTTGTCTCATAGCAAACACTGCAAGTGCCTTGAAAAGCATCCCAGGACCTTCGTCAAGTGAAAAGACAATACTTGTCTGAGACATAATTTCAATAATTACATGTTATTAAGTACATGGATATAACATATAAAGAAAGATATTAATATTAACTAAGGTGGCTTGGGTGACGGATCAAAACAGGTCTCGATTAAAACTCCTCATTTTTGTACCGAAAGGATTGGTTGGGTTGGTCCATAAACACCTTCTGTCTATTATTACAAAAGAATTTTCTAAGCAACTAATACAATAATAATGATAATGGAACATTGTTATTTTGGATTCTCAATAAAAATCTATAATTTTATATAGAAGCAATTAAGCTTATACTTTGACCGACTTGCCAGCTTTCAATCTATTACTCATAACCTTCGTCTGAGTATTTTATTTGGCCCGTTTGAGACAAAACAAAGACTAAATCACTGATTTATAGTATTAAGAAGCAAACCTTGAATGGTCTGTCTGTACGAGGTATTATAGGCTCCCTTGCCAGCATTAAGAATCGAGTGACATTATCAGAATAGTCCTGCAAAGGAAGTCAAAAAAGTTTATTTACAATTCTAGAAACAATATAACATTTATCTTACAGCTTTAAGAGGTACCTGAATATCTTGAACTAGCAAATTTAATCCATAAATCTTGGCAGCAGCAGCACTAGCAACTGCTCCAGTATCTTTGAGTTCATGGAGAGCAACATGCTGCCAGGGTGGAAGACACAGAATAAACATCAGGGAACATTCAACTATAATATATCATAAATTTACTAATAGGCTTACCAAGATACAATTAAAAAATAATATAAAAAATATTCAGAAGAACATGTTATTAGACTTAACAGAATTTATACACATGAACAACAACTGACATTCAATTACAAACTAGGTTAATGCCTTAATCCTGGAAATTCATTAGGATATGCAGAATAAGTTAGCATACCAAATCTTCCAAAGGACTTATTGTGGAACATGATTTGTCTTTTCCAAAGGACCACCATGAGCAACCTTCTGATGTACGAGTCACATACAAACTTTAAATTATGACTCAAGAACATAGTAACACCTCTAGTGATCAAGCTGAGAACAGATAACCAGCCCTCCACAATAAGACATTTTAGCAAAGAACACTCAAAATACATGGTATACAGAAAAAAAGACATAACTCTAGGCACTCAGACTAGGTGCGAGCACTGCATAGTTCTAAGTTTGGATATTATCCTTTTTTCAAAGAGCCGTATTTCTTTTGCTATCTTATTACTTAGCTTTAAGTTACAAAATAGAGATTAAAGGGGTTTCAACAACCTTTGCAGCACCAGCAGTATCATCAACGGCTTCTCTCACAATGCCTAATCTTGTTAATGTGTTCTCACATTGGGCAAGAGCCTGTAGAAGCCATTGAAGTACAGGTTATGTTCACTAAGTGATAATTAAATAACTACGTAAATAGGAAGAGCGAATGATGTACCTGTGGATGGCTAAGAACCCTTTTGAGATCTTCAACTTTGACACCATGGTTAGCGAGTAAGCAATGGCGGATGGAAAGTTTGACTTCCCCAACAATGTGTAATCTGTGTCTAAGTAAGAGGTCATAGTTCCTATGAATGCTACCTCCTAAAGAATTTTCAATAGGTAAAACTGCTCGATCGACTAGCCACCGCTCAACAGCCTGCAGTATCGTTAAAAAAGAAAGATTTTAAATCACTTCTTATAGTCTATCTAGATAGATTTTTGTTCACGTCAATTGCAAGTATTAGAGTGACACCAGCTGTAATGTACAAGATCCAATAATCTTGAGACTGCATAGACATACAAGCAGAAAACGTAAAGATTTAGCATAATACATTGTACAAGATTATCATCCATAATGTTTCTATCATTTATACATGAAGATTATTCACGATAAAAGTTAGCAAGCCATAAGTGGGAATCACTATTAAACCAGTCTCAAGATGTCCGTTGTATCAGAATCATGTTCTTATTCGAAACATGTCAAATCTTATTCTAGTTAGTTCAAATGGAATGCTAAATTTATGTATTAGGTTTTTATATTTGCAAATGATTGGTAGAGATGCCACATAATTCTCAATATTTTCAAAGCTGATGAACCTCAAAAGGAATATAAGCTTTTGCTACTTCAAAGATCGCCATCTCAATACAAATAAAGAATCTTCTAAATTACAGATAACTAAACATACTTCGAAAGCATAGAGCAAACAATATAATGGTGTAAAAGAGAAAAAACAAATAACAAGAATTTAGTGAAAGTGCATCTTCATAGCATATTCCAGTCTTCATTTTTATTTGAAGTGCCAAAATTCAGCTTCCATCAATCGAAAACCTTTTCTTCTGTAGGTGAATGCAGAAGTGATGCGGATATAGACATGGACCAGCCTTCTGATATTGATAAAAAGATAATCTCCAACTTGAAAGCATATCTTCTTATCAATATGGCTCAAGTTCGAATTGGTTATGACTCCGGCTTGATATCAGAAGGCTGGTCCATGTCTATATCCGCATCAAGAAGTTTTTAAGTTTATGATGGTGTAATTGGGTTAGAACTTAGAAGTGATTATAAGTTACTTCTTCTGTTGCAGTACTCAGATCCTTGTCAACTATGATGGTCAACAATTCTAGTGCTTATAAGAGTGTTAGAAACTACTCTGTCCCACACGAGCTTTTACACTTCCAGATTATAAAAATAATTGTTAAGATTACTCAATCCCCAACGATTTCTTTTTAATGTATGTGCTTGGATATTTTGAGCATTTGACTAATAATCAACGTGCATTGATATGCATTTAGGGTCAATCATTGCTGGTGCTAAAACATTAACAAGGTTACTACTAATGCTGTGAGCAGAAAACTAAACCTTAAGTATCACTCCCATCTTTTACACATTACTAAACACTACGAGTCAGATGCACACAGTATGACGTGTATTAATAGCAAAAGAATATAAATACTCAGTTGGATTAATCATGCCAATAAATGTCCAAAGTTGTAGCTTCTCTTTATCAACCAAAATATTTCCCATAGTAATGTGTAGTGCCTTATAATCTGTTATCTCTAGTTTCAACAGAAAACAAAGTAAATAAGATATAAAGAGTACAAAACTCAGAATGAGCTAAAATTTTGAACAGGGAATCATATGAACTACAAGTATGTATGTGTAGCTTTTCCCAAAATATATGAAAATTGAAATGCCAAGAAATAACTGTGACCGCTTGGCATTAACTACTTATAGATCAACTTTAGATTTTCCTTCTAGAAAATTATTTGTTTTGATATTTATTAACATCACAAGGTAGATGGAATAGAACACACCTCTTATCTCAAAGTAGTTGGTATTAATGCAAATAACATGTTTGCTAGGTTGTTTATGTAAAGGTGATATGTCTATTTCTAATTATCAACAACCATGTGCATGTCTGGTACTCTCGTCAAGTCCTCTTTCCATTCATTGCCACACAAACTCCCTTGAATATTTCAAAGATTTCCGGTAGATTTGTGGCTTCAAAATAAGAAGTTAACAGCTAAAAATACGCTACTAGTTACAAGGGGGTGATCGGGATTGCTTATTTAATCTGCTTATGTGCTTATTTCTGAGAAAAAAATGGTTTTGTGTCATCCAGACCACTTGTACTTATCTGCTTATTTTAGTAATACGCACTTTCTGATAAGCAGGTACGAAGTTGGTTATATAATTAGATGAAATTTCCAACAAACAAATACCTTTTCGAGTAACATTACATATTTTTTTTTACATAACAACCGAATCGAATCAGTATTCCTAAAAGTGGTTAATATTAAGCACACCAAAAGCAATGAAAATAGTACGGACCTCAAAAGCAGTTTCGAACTGTTCACATGGGACAGCTTCACAATTAGGATAAGCTTTCTCAGCAGCAGATTCACTATATGCCCCTGGTACTCCCTGCCAACAACACCATTAATTATCCAAAAAAAAAAAAGCGCTTTTTCGTTCTTCCAATAAAGAGGAATCTTAAATTACTTTTTTTTAGCGGTAGAATCCAAACTGCTTATTGTGAGGTAAAATAAGCGATTTCCACCAAAAAGGTACATAGGTGCATATTTGAAATCAAGCTAGAAGTATTGTCGCATTCAGGTATTGAGAATATAAGCAAATAGAAAGTGGTTATTCGTAATAAGTTATAATTAGTAGTATTAGTTAAGAGTAAATAAAAAGGAACCTGATAGGCGACACGCATTAAGCGAGAACCCTCGGACGGCAATCCAGTCAAATCAGTAGAAGTTAAAGGCCCTAAATATAGTATTAATTTATAAAAAGAAAAAATAAATCACGAATGTCAAAGAAAGATATATTTAAAGAAAATAGATTACTTGGTAAAGAAGTGTTTTTGCTGGTGGTGCTGCCATCACTAGTGCTGCTTCGTTGAATGGAAGATGAGGAATTGATAGTAAATCGACGTAATTTATGATTTAAAGTGAATTTTAGTTTAGATGATGATGATGGGAATTGGTGATTGGAATTGGAAGGATGAGAAGAAGGAGGGTTTATTGGGGTTCGGGATGTCATGCCTGTCGTTGCCATTCTTCTGTTGCTCACAAGCTTTTCTCAGCATCAAACGTCAATCAGGTACACACAGTATAGGAAACAAAATGTGTTCCTATTTGTCAAACCTGAAACAGATAAAAGGGTGTTTACTTTTTATTATTAAAAAAACAGTGTTATACCCATAAAACTAGCAAAAAATTCACAAGATTTTAAAAAATAATGTTCTCTCTGGGTAAAAAAATTATACTAAAGTGATTAGCCAATCATATTGTAAATTAC
>BQNB010135537.1:0-18143 GCA_026074375.1 Tanacetum coccineum | reverse complement strand
CAGGTATCTAAGCTAGGAGCTGGGGTTGCTTTCGGGATATGAGTGCTGAGTGTGGACTTACCCTAGAGATCTTAGTTTTAATATATGATTTGTTACTTTTCGAGACCTTCGTTATTTCGGTTATTTCGTTTGGATATGTCTGTCTTTTAAGAACTTATGTACCTTAAGTCATGTTGACTTATTTTCCTTTGGTTATTTATTTGAGACTTCCGCTGTTTATGCTTATGTTATGATTATGTATGCCTTTGATGTCACACCATATTTGTAATACTCCTACCCTTTTGGGTCGGGGCGTTACAACATCATTAGACTGTTCAGAAGACGTCATTATCTGCTCACTTTGATTGATTAAATCATAGGCCAGATTATCCGGATTGTGTACCTCAGTGAGTGCATCTGAGTCATTCCTGGAAAGATTCGCCATGAGAGCAATCTTGGCTAAGTTAAGTTCATCACAATCAGAGTCATAGGCATCCAGATCATCGGATTGATAAGCAACATTGTGGGTAATGACAGTCTGAGAGGTTTGAGTGTCAGGAAGTCTTGGATCTGCCAAAAATGCTATTTCTTCCTTTGTTAAAACTTGACCACTTGCTTGAGCTTGAACCAGCAACACTTTATCATTGAACCACTTTTCATTCCTTTTTCTCTTGGGCTTAGTACACTGCTTGGCAATATGACCCCCCCTTTGCTGTGGTTAACAGATGACAGTCCGTTGTTTCCCTGTGTTGCTTCCACTTGCTCCAGGAGTGTATTTTCTCGTTGTTCCAGCAGCATAAGTAGTTTGTCTCCCCTAAACAGGTTGCACAGTTACTTTTCCATCATAGATGGTAGCTTGTTGACGAGGGTTTGATGAAGTCCTTAGCTGATTGTTGGTAGTAGGATACCAGGATGTGACAACAGCAGTTAAGAATGACATCATGTGATTGATCGCATCAATTGGATCATCCCCTTTCTGGAACACTGGAACAATTAGACCAGAGTCTGGTTGGGAAAATTCAGATTGTTGATGTTGGTAAGTTGTAGGAGCATATTCCAATTGTGGGATGGATGATTGTGGAGAATAAACGTTGTGGTGAACTGAGGATTGGTACTCATTTGATGGATAAGTGATTGAAAGAGGTGTTGATTGACTGGTTGTGAATTGTTGAGTCTGATAAGGTGTTACAAACTGTAAAGACGGATATGGTGAAACATGATGTTGAAGTTGAGAGTTCGGGAGAGTGTGTAGATGAGATTGATAAGTTGACGGAGGTAATTGGTGAGATGCAACTAAAGCAAGAGGATCGGAGTTACGTTCATGCATCAAACGAACTTCATTTGCATGTCTTTCATGTTGTTGCAGGTAAGCATGAAGCTGATCAACATTGGTAGTATGCAAGTCTTTGACCAATTTAACATCAGTAAACAAATTTGCTCCATTCATCAGGAGAGGTGTTTAATGATTGGTGGTTAACTTGGAAATTGCTCAATGGCATCTTGTAGATGTTCATATCATTGCTCGAGCTCACAGAGTGAACCTCATGTAGTACTCATGTACGACTCTCATTTCTTGTAAGTGAACTTATCGGCTCTCGCGCTCGCACATTACAACTGCATTTTCGTTCTTGTTGGTTATCGACGTTCTTGAATTAGCAGTTTTATCTTCTCCCAAAGATCTTTAGCAACACGTGTTGACTAAAAGAGATAAATTTCAGTTGGAAGGCCTTGGAGAATGATGTTTATTGCTTTGATGTCACAATCAGCTTGAATGGCTTCAGCGGGAGTCAGTTCAATATATTCCTTAAGCCTTGTTGCTCCATCCACAGTGATTGAAGGCCAAACGAGTGGTCCTTTTTCAACAGAGGCAAGAATCATTCTTCCATGAGGTCTATTCAACAAAAACACATATAACAAGTTCCATTCGGCTCTTCCAAGAATCATACAAGTGTTTTTCAAGCATTGGTGGTTTGTTGTCTCCTCCTGAAAGAAGTGACTTATCGGCAAGAGTCGTCATTGTGGTATCAAAAAGATTACAAATTGATCGATCGGTGGTAGAAAGAAATTGTGTTTGGTTATGTGATTGTTGAGTCTTGAAATGAAACTACACGGGATTTTACAATTCTCGACAAAACCGGGAAAACAAGTGTTTGTTTCACGGGATTTTACAAGTCAAAGAAATAAACAGTTATCTATTTAGAACTTTGAGTTAATGTGTCTTAAATGGAATTGACTAGTTCGGTTGACAAAGAAATTGCCTAGATCGGTTGTCTTGTTCGGTTGACAAAGGGACAAACTATTTTGGTCTACTTGTTCGGTTGACAAAGAGTTAAACTAGATCGGTTCAGCTGGTTCGGCTATGCTTGTTCGGTTATCTAGTTCGGTTGTCAAACAAATACGCTAGTTCGGCTCTGCTTGTTCGGTTATCTAGTTCGGTTGTTAAACAACTAAGCTAGTTCGGTTCTTAAAACAGACAACTCGTTCGGTTAACTAGTTCGGTTCCAACAGAACACTCTCACTAACTCCTAGTTTCGGTTCCCCACTATAACATTAGCTAGTTCGGTTCTTGAAACAGGACAACTGTTCGGTTGTCAAAGAAATACTAGATCGGATATTCTTGTTCGGTTGTACTTGTTCGTTCCAACTACTACGAAACTCAATTTTCAAAAATCAAAAAGGACTCATTTTGAATGGTTTTTTAGCAACTCTCTCGCGCAGCGCGCGCTCACTCTCACTATTGTTACTAACCCTATAGGAACAATAAAAATGAAAAATTTAAGGTTTTTACGCAAAAAATTTCTGAATCAAAAAATTTTGTTCTTTATAACAGATTTTTGAACACAATCACAAGACAAACACAAAAACTAAACACACCACACCAGGACTTGATTCCAATTGAAGAAACATGTAATTTAATGATCACCAAGACAAGAGAGAGGATGTGGTTGTGATGTTTAGTGAGAGAAAGTATATGGAATGGATGAAGTGTTGTTACTATGTGGAAAATGGAAAAAATGAAACAACCAACCCCTCTCCAAAGCTAGGAGAGGGCTTATATAGTTACATGATGGCCGGCCCATAGGCTATGATAGGCTTCCCATGGGCCTTGGGCCAGATTAGCTTCTATACTTAACATGACACAATCTACGAGCTAAGACCTATTACAACTTGAAAGTGACCGACACTTTTTGTGTTTCCAACATATATATATATATATAAAAGAGCATAACACTTCATTATTTATAAACCATCTTGTCTCTTTTTGAAAAATTAACACAAACACTAGGATTCAAACCAAGATCATAAAGAAATCAAAATGAAAGAGATGAGTTAGGATTAAGCTTACAAATAAAGGAAATAGATGAGGATTAACCTAAAAGTAATAGTGTTTATAACCCGAACTCGATCAAAAAATCATCCGAACAAATCAACCACCAAACCACAAACGTAACACGAACCTGAATTGATGATCAAAAGAACCAAACACCCTTGGTGGTGGTGGTGGTGGCGTCGGCCAATAAAAGAGAAGAAAGGGAAGAGAGAAAATTGCAAGAGTTTTGGAAGGATAATGAATATATGTGAGAAATAAAGTGTCAATATTGAGAGGGTATTTATAAGGACTAAGCTTGGAGCCAAATGAGTTATCTTGAAGCCAAAGGAGTTAGGAGTGGAGCCAAAGAAAACTTGGAGCCAAAGGTTGGCTCCTAAAGGGTGTGCGTTTGAGCCAAGCCAAAGGGAGGGGACCAATTTGATCTCACATTATTAAGGAAGCTCATGCAAGGTGGTGATTTAATTTCAATGCATTATTAGTTATTATTCACGGAACACGTAAATACTGAAAACGCGTAATAACTTCAAATAAATTCTTGAAATTTTAAATATCATCGAACGTAAAAAAACGTGATCACTGAGGATAATGACTACAAAAAAATGATACCCTGTACGCATTCGGTGATGATTCTCAAATACACGCGGGATATCTTCCTGGTTAAACGGTAAATCAATCACGTAAATGGTAAAAGGGAAAAAGGTAAATAGAAAAATAATATCAAGAGTAAAAAGTAAAATTTTTATACCATCGCTAATGCACCGGATCCCATCAGAACTCCGTAGTTAAGCATGCCTAGGTGAGAATAGTTGATATGTGAGAAATCACATATCCTTTTTATTCCAAAAATGGCCTTTAAATGATCAAATTATGCAAATTATTGCTTGTATATTGCTTGGTTTTGGTATTTGTCGATGTTTAGGGTACGGATATTGCAAATATCACAAGAAAACGGTTAAAACCGGGCAAACTCGAACACGGGAAAGGATAGAGTACACAAGAGCCGGGAGTTTCTAGCAAAGGTCAACAAAGTCAACCTTGGTCAACCCACAAAAAGACAAAACCCTCAAAAATAATCCCCAAATGAGCCCTTAATGTTAAAAACAATTTCTCTACCATAAGTCCCTAAACTCATAACACCGTTAGTCCCTAAAAGCCTTAGGACTAACGGTCGTTAACTCTTAAATTCTATAAACCTTTCACCCTTTTAACCCAAGCCCAAATTACACCGGCCCAAACCCTTTTATAAAATATCCGAGCCCAAGTCAAACACCCCTATTTCCTCAGTCAATGAAAAAAAAGGGGTAAAAAAGAGCGGGAAAAGTCGTTATTACTGTACACGTTTCTTCCCTAATTTTACCCAGCTCAAAATTAATCTTAATTAAAAGGGATTTAACTCAATTAAACATGGCCACAAGAGATTCCAAGTACTAAGTGCCATCTTATCAAGGAAAAACGTCATCAAACGCCTTTGATTGGCTAGCTATAACAAAGGGAATGACACGCGTGCTTAAACAAACACACCAAATGTGGAATTTTGCACTAAAATCAAGCTAAAAGAAGCACACCCTCCAAAGATATGGGATTGCCAGCTTGGCAATCCGTGAGACCCAATTTAATCTAATGGCCAAGATTAAGCATCCAATGATTGGAATAATTCAAGGGACGAGATCAAGCAGCTGAGGAGCGTCTTTGGGACCTAGAACCTTTACCTTGCTCTTATAAATAGAGACCTCACTCCTCACTTACGGGGAGAGTTAGTTTTTTAGTAGCTTAGGGTAGCTTTTAAATTAGCTTATGTAATTTCTTTTAGCTTATTGTTTTCAGTAAATGTAATTTCAATATTAATCATGTACTCAGCTTTATTATTAATAAAAGTTTAAGTTTTCTTATTAAGCATTTGTCTTTTCATAAGTTTACTTTTTATGCAAATAATGGTTAAATAAGCTCTTATACTGTTTCATAAGCTCAAATTACTCTTAAGCTACTAAAGCTCATCAAATACTTGAATACTAATGGGAAGTGGATGGTGCTATATAGTTTTCAAGTAGGTAATAGTGCTTGATGGTCAAGTGTTAGGATTAGTATAGGATTTTGGATTAAGCTTAAGCTATAAGCTTAAGCTGCATTTATAAGCTCTATTTAGAGCACTCACCTCTGTTTAGCTGAGGTGGAGGTACTCTCCTCTTTTCTTTTGTTATTTACTTTTTTGTCTTTTTATAATCTTAGTTAAAATCTGCATTATTAGCTTAATCTGTTTGTAGTAGCTTAATATTGATTAATCTAGCTTAATTCTGCTTAATATTGTTGTTTGTTGCTATTTGAGTTTATTTGTTAGCTTAAAATTTAGTTTACAAGTTATTGTTTCAAATCAGTCATAAAAATCCAAAAATATTAGCTCATACTGTAGGCTTATTGTTCTGGCTTATTTGATTGCTTATATCTGTTCATTAGGTTTATTATAAGCTGTCTAGTATCTGGTAGTTGATCTTTGTTCTTTAATTCTCATTTTTATAAGCTGAATTAGGAATTGACAGAAGTTTAGGTGTGTTTGGGTCCATGCAGTTCTAACTCATAGTTAGAATGCTTGACCAAAACACTCCCTTAACGTCTTCAATTACCTAATCAGCTTATAAAAAAAATTGAGAATTAAAGAACAAAGATCAACTACCAGATACTAGACAGCTTATAATAAACCTAATGAACAGATATAAGCAATCAAATAAGCCAGAACAATAAGCCTACAGTATGAGCTAATATTTTTGGATTTTTATGACTGATTTGAAACAATAACTTGTAAACTAAATTTTAAGCTAACAAATAAACTCAAATAGCAACAAACAACAATATTAAGCAGAATTAAGCTAGATTAATCAATATTAAGCTACTACAAACAGATTAAGCTAATAATGCAGATTTTAACTAAGATTATAAAAAGACAGAAAAGTAAATAACAAAGGAAAAGAGGAGAGTACCTCCACCTCAGCTAAACAGAGGTGAGTGCTCTAAATAGAGCTTATAAATGCAGCTTAAGCTTATAGCTTAAGCTTAATCCAAAATCCTATACTAATCCTAACACTTGACCATCAAGCACTATTACCTACTTGAATACTATAAGCAGCCATCCAATTCCATTAGTATTCAAGTATTTGATGAGCTTTTAGTAGCTTAAGAGTAATTTGAGCTTATGAAACAGTATAAGAGCTTATTTAACCATTATTTGCATAAAAGTAAACTATGATAAAGTCAATGTTAATAAGAAAACTTAAACTTTTATTAATAATAAAGTTGAGTACATGATTAATATTGAAATTACATTTACTGAAAACAATAAGCTAAAAGAAATTACATAAGCTAATTTAAAAGCTACCCTAAGCTACTAAAAAACTAACTCTCCCCGTGAGTGAGGAGTGAGGTCTCTATTTATAAGAGCAAGGTAAAGGTTCTAGGTCCCAAAGACGCTCCTCAGCTGCTTGATCTCGTCCCTTGAATTATTCCAATCATTGGATGCTTAATCTTGGCCATTAGATTAAATTGGGTCTCACGGATTGCCAAGCTGGCAATCCCATATCTTTGGAGGGTGTGCTTCTTTTAGCTTGATTTTAGTGCAAAATTCCACATTTGGTGTGTTTGTTTAAGCACGCGTGTCATTCCCTTTGTTATAGCTAGCCAATCAAGGCGTTTGATGACGTTTTTCCTTGATAAGATGGCACTTAGTACTTGGAATCTCTTGTGGCCATGTTTAATTGAGTTAAATCCCTTTTAATTAAGATTAATTTTGAGCTGGGTAAAATTAGGGAAGAAACGTGTACAGTAATAACAACTTTTCCCGCTCTTTTTTACCCCTTTTTTTTCATTGACTGAGGAAATGGGGGCCCCGGTGTTTGTACTTGGGCTCGGGATATTTATAAATCAGGGTTTGGGCCGGTGTAATTTGGGCTTGGGTTAAAAGGGTGAAAGGTTTATAGATTTTAAGAGTTAACGACCGTTAGTCCTAAGGCTTTTAGGGACTAACGGTGTTATGAGTTTAGGGACTTATGGTGAAATTGTTTTAACATTAAGGGCTCATTTGGGATTTTGAGGGTTTTGTCATTTTGTGGGTTGACCAAGGGTTGACTTTGTTGACCTTTGCTAGAAACTCCCGGCTCTTGTGTACTCTATTATATTCCTTTCCGTGTTCGTGTTTATGCACGGTTTTAACCGTTTTCTTTTGTGATATTTGCATTATCCGTACCAAAACATCACAATGTGGACCAAAAAAGCATATTACAAGCATAATTTGCATATATTTGATCATTAAAGTCAATTTTGGGAATAAAAAGGATATGTGAGTTTACATATCAACTATTCTAAAAACACTAGGGCCATGCTTAACTACGGAGTTCTGATGGGATCCGGTGCATTAGCGATGGTATAAAAATTTTACTTTTTACTCTTGATATTATTTTTCTATTTACCTTTTTCCCTTTTACCATTTACGTGATTGATTTACCGTTTAACCAGGAAGATATCCCGCGTGTATTTGAGAATCATCACCGAATGCGTACAGGGTATCTATTTTGTGTAGTCTTCCGTCAGTGATCACGTTTTTACGTTCGGATTGATATTTAAAATTTCAAGAATTTATTTGAAGTTATTACGCGTTTTCAGTATTTACGTGTTCCGTGAATAATAACTAATATTGCATTGAATTTAGATCTAATCCTTGCATGTGCTGCCTTTTAATGTGAGATAAATTGGTCCCTCCCTTTTGGCTTGGCTTAAACGCACACCCTTTAGGAGCCAACCTTTGGCTCTAAGTTTTCTTTGGCTCCACTCCTAACTCCTTTGGCTTCAAGATAACTCATTTGGCTCCAAGATTGGTACTTCTTATTAAAATACCCTCTCATTTTCACTTCATTTCTCACATATATTCATTATCCTACCAAAACTCTTGCAATTTTCTCTCTTCCCTTTCTTCTCTTTTATTGGCCGACGCCACCACCACCACCACCAAGGGTGTTTGGTTCTTTTGATCATCGATTCGGGTTCGTGTTACGTTTGTGGTTTGTGGTTGTGATTTGTTCGGATGATTTCTTTGATGAGTTCCGGGTTTATAAACCACTATTATTTTTGGGTTAATCCTCATCTATTTCCTTCATTTGTAAGCTTAATCCTAACTCATATCTTTCATTTTGATTTCTTTATGATCTTGGTTCTTTGAATAACTTTTGAGTGTTTGTGGTTAATTTTTCAAAAAGAGACAAGATGGTTTATAAATAATGAAGTGTTATGCTCTTTTATATATATATATATATGTTGGAAACACAAAAAGTGTCGGTCACTTTCAAGTTGTAATAGGTCTTAGCTCGTAGATTGTGTCATGTTGAAGGTTATTAGAAGCTAATATGGCCCAGGCCCACTGGGAAGCCATCATAGCCTAATGGCGCGGCATCATGTAACTATATAAGCCCTCTCCTAGCTTTTGGAGAGGGGTTGGTTGTTTCATTTTTTCCATTTTCCACATAGTAACAACACTTCATCCATTCCATATACTTTCTCTCACTAAACATCACAACCCACATCTCTCTCTCTTATTCTTGGTTTAGATCATTAGATTACATGTTTCTTCAATTGGTATCAAGTCATGGAGTGAAGTGGTGTGTTTTAGGTTTTTGTGTTTGTCTTGAGGATTTGTGTTCAAAATCTTTTAAAGAAACAAAATTTTTGATTCAAAATTATTTTGGCCGGTTAAAACCTTAGATTTTCATTTTTATTGTTCCTATAGGGTTAGTAACACTAGTTGTACAAGAATTTTTGCTAAAAACCATTCAAAAATGTGTCTTTTGAGTTTTGAAAATTTGAGTTTCGTAGTAGTTGGAACCGAACCGAGGGTACAATTACCGAAACAAGATTAGCCCGATCTAGTATTTCTTGACAAGTCACGAAAACGAGATTGTATGTTTTCAAGAACCGAACTAGCTAAGTTATAGTGGGAACCGAACTAGTTTGTTGTCTGTTGGAACCGAACTAGTTAACCGAACGAGTTGTCTGTTTTAAGAACCGAACTAGCTTAGTTGTTTAACAACCGAACTAGATAACCGAACAAGCAGATCCAAACTAGCGTATTTGTTTGACAACCGAACTAGATAACCGTATCAAGCATGACGAACCAGCTGATACCCGATCTAGTTTAAACTCTTTGTCACCAAACAAGTAGACAAATAGTTTGTCCCTTTTGTCAGCCCGAACAAGACAACACGTCTCGAGCTCGACAATTTTCTTTGTCAACCGCCCGAAACTAGTCCAATTCCATTTAAGAACATTACTCATGTTCCTAAAATTAAAATTTAAAAAATAAAAAATAAAATAAAATAAAATAAAAATATTAATATAAAGTTAAAATAAAACAAAATAAAAATAAAAAATAAAATATTTACAAAATACATCCCTTTGGTTTTCTCACACGATACATCCTTCGTCAGAAGATAACGGACAAATATTTGCATCGTTCGTCCTCAGGGATGTATTACGTCTAACGTTTGCCTAACGAATGATGTAAACTGCTAAAAGTTTCTGACAAGGATGTATTGTGTGAGAAATTGCAAACCACAGGGATGTATTTTGTAGTTTACTCTTCATAATTTCACATAATTATCGACACATGTTAGAGTCTTGCAAAACGATAATACATGTTTATACGTATTTTAGTTACAATTTTTCTTCATCTAAGAATAAATATATGGTAACTTTGTGATTTTAACTGAATAAGTTACATGACCTTTGCAGTTTTTTGTTTATGAAACGCAAACGAAGCTGAAAACAAGGATACTCACGACTGTAAGATATGAGCACACACACATTTTGTCATTTGTTTGGATGAGATGAATTTATTGGGTGGATAGTGGATATTATTAGAGACTCACGTTTGTTACCACCCACAATCAGTACAAAAACGAATGTTAAGTTGGGTTTGTCTACTTTAAGAGACAGACATGAGCCACACACATTTTATGGAGCTTATGTTTAAACTCGAATTGATATATAGGGTGGTGTTTGAGCTATTTTAGAGAGCTAGGTGTATGAGCATGCATGCTGTAGCCAAGTTATAGCACTGTCACGTCATTTTTTGCTCTGTAACATTGTTATAACACAAAATCAAAAAAACACCCTATTTCAGTGTAGGTTCAATTTTTCGATTTTCTGCACACTCTATTACATACCCACCACTCTGAGGTTTTCTTTCATATTGTGAGCTTTGGGTGGTCAGCTAGCACTCACATGGACTAAAAGCAGCCCATAAAACAAACAATGTCTAGCCCAAACTGGAAAAGCAAATAGCAAATTATATTTACTAGTACCTTAATTATATATATAATCATTAGAGATGTATTTTACTGTTCACGTAAACAATTGTTGATCGTCCAACCCAACTGTGTTAACCCAGCCCACATGTTGACCCACTTCATACCCATACGTGCTACATATCTACACCTCCGTTTTGTTGCAGATCACTCTAGAAGATACTCCTTTGATCACTTCTAACATATGAGATGTACATCTCATCTCCACCCCTTTCTCAGATGTGACTCATCATTGTGGGGTTGTGACAATCAGTGTTTTGAAACCCGGTTCGACCCGGCCGGGTCAACCGGTTGAACCGGTTCCGGCCGAAAAAACGAGTCAAATTAAATCGGGTTTCATATTTTCGAAACCCGGTTTGACCCGCCGGGTTTGGAGTGACCCGGGTCAACCCGGGCCATGAGACCCGGCCGGGTTTCGGTTTTTTGGTATTTTTTTATAAATAAAACATGTTAATTATATATATTTTGCGACGTAATTTTAATTGTACATGTTATATTTGTTAATAAATAGTCTTTAGGCTTAATATATGGAATATTTCATTATTTATATACATACTTTTTCACGTTCAGTTCTTCAATGAGATTCTTTGCTTTTGGGGTTAGTAAGTTTTTAATTTTGATTTAAGTTTGTGTTGATCCATTCTTGGCTTTCGTTTTTGGTGATTAAATGAAAAAAAAAACCTCATTTTTGTGATTGATGGGGTTTTTATGTGTGATTCAATTAATGATTGTTGAATGTGTTGTTGTTTTAGGTGTGATAGATTGGGGGAAAACTTGGTTTACCTGTTTCGGTAGACTTTTAGCATGTTAAAATTAAAGTCCCCATACTCAGCTTACTTGCGTATGAATCTTTGTACACGTTTGTAAATAGTAGTAATCACCAGATGGCATGGTTTTGTTTCTACTTAAAATTAAGCCTTATTCTTTATGGCATTTTTTGTGGTGTTGGTTGAGGCTGATAACACCCTTGAATTTGCTCCTGCTGCGTACGGTGGACGGATGGTCGAGTGTGAGAATCTCTCGCCTCAACAACCTCCACGAACGCATCCGCAGGAAAGGTGGCCTGAGTTTCAGGCCGACAATAAAAAACAGAATTTCTGTCACCGATGAACCGTCCCAAGCGGTTGTATACCCTACCGTTGGTCCGACCTGCCCTTTTATATGCTTGAGGCGTTTTAAAGCATTTTTTATAACAATATAACGATAACGATTTTAAGAGGCTATAATGATAATATTTGAGCGTCTCTACGCGGGTTCGATTAAAATTTGGATTATGTGCACCTTGGCGGGGCAAGCTTCCCAGTTTACAGCCATGACGGCCATATCCTCATATCCGATTGCCTACTTATTTGAGCCTCAAAATAATTTGGATTATGTGCATCTTGGAGAGGCAAGCTTATAAGTTTGCAGCCATGACTGCTATATCCTCATATCCGATTGCCTACTTATTTGAGTCTCAAAATAAAAAAAAATTGCTTTCTCCATTCTCTTTGAGCAAAAATGTGTGGTCATATATTGGTCATGTTGCTTCCTTGCTAAACAATATGTCGTTGAACTGTTGTCCCGAAGGTTCGTTTTCTTATTCCATATCAGGTCAACACTTAAGCAAGTGTCAGATCCTATTTATCTTTTTTTTTGAAAACTAAGAAACATAAGTTGCATTGCAAGCGTTTTGAGATATCAGCCAATTATATAGCATAACCAACACCTCTTTGGACCCACTCCAAAACCAGTTATGTGTTTCAATTGACATGCAAATCTGAAATGCTGCTCTCTTTTTTTGGTTTTGGAAATTTTGACATCCCTACATACTCATCATGGAAATTGAAATTTCACAGGTACTTGGAAGGCTATATAAGCTGAAGACAACTATCGATGTTGGACTTTTACATCGTGGAAATTCGATGGAAACCATAAGAAAACAATACTAAGAGTGGAGCGACTTGGTATGTTCGAGCGTTTGGGATGCTATGGATGCATCTACCAACAAGAAACTACAACTGAGATTTTGAATGGTCTTGGTTTTAACAAGCAGTTGCAACCGAAGAAGACGAGAGACCTTTCTGGTGGTTGGTGAATGCGTATTGCTTTAACCCAACTGTTGGGAATTCACTTTTACGTGACGACATTACAGAATTATCATAGTTTATCATAGTCACATACGCGAGGACTAGAATAGGCAACTATGTATAGTTTAGAGGCGTATGGGCTATAAATACCCCTCTATGGCTTCCATAGAGGGGTTGAGTCATTTGGCATTGTCAAGTCATTTGTATCCTTCATCCATTTTCCACCTAATATCACAAGTTCATCTTCCATCTCTCTACTCTCTCTCACTAAAATGGCTTTCATGTGGTTTGACTCACCAAGACCACCGGATCATAGTTTACGTAGACCTTCAATTGGTATCAAGAGTCATGGTTTGAGAGTCTAAAAGCTCAATTGCAGAGCAAAGAGTCTTGTTTCACTAGTGACTATGTCAAACCAAAAGTTGTTGCTCCTGTCATGTATGCCATTAACGTTAAACCCATCCCTCATCCTCTTAAGAACAATAGGAGTGCTCATTTAAACTATATCAGCCATCTTAAGGAGAGTGTAGAAACAGTTAGGGAGATTGTAGAGGAAGCTAGAGTAGTTAAACCACTGGATAATGCACTTAACTATGCTTGCCAATACACTAAGCTATCTCAGGAATTGTTAGAATATGTGATTGGCACTTGCCCAAAAAGTTTCAATGAAAGAGATAACAAGGCTCCCTCTACCCCTGTTACTAGGAAAAAGCAAGTTACTTTTAGTGATAAACCAGGAACTTCATCTAGCAACACACAGAAACACGAAGTGCACCAGAAAGTTCAACAGACTAATATCCCTGTGATTCCCTCTACAGGAGTAAACGATTCCACTGAAGCAAGCGGATCAAAGCCTAGAAGCAATACAAAGAAAAATAGGATCCTGCCTGCTAAGAAGGAGAATAAGAAGGAAGTAGAAGTACACCTTAGGACAAATAAGTCAGTATGGACAAAAGTGAATCGGGTTGATTCTAGCATTAGCTCTAAGCGTGTTGTAATTAATTCGAATTCTGAATCTGTGTGCAAAACTTGTAACAAATGTTTAAACTCTGCAAGTCATGAAATGTGTGTTGTTAATATCTTGAATTCTGTGAATGCTACCTCCACTGTTAAAATTGTCTTGAATAAAGGGAAGCAGATCTGGAAACCAAAAGGCAGACTGTCTGATAACAGTTTGTACAAGACCAAGCGGGTTTGGAAAGCTACGGGAAAACTATTTACAGATATTGGTTATCAATGGAGACCCACAGGAAAGAAACTCGCCTTAGGAAAACTTGATTGTGGTTATCAATGGAGACCCACAGGAAAGAAATTTGCCTTAGGCGAAATGTGCCATTTAACTAAGCTTTCTGTGAAATGTTCTACTCTATATGCTAACCAACAGGACCCCAACAAAAATTGGGGAACCGAAATTCCAAACTCTCCAAACTCGACTGTTTTCAAATGCAGGTCGTACAGGTCATGCTTTGGTATCTGGACTCAGGCTGTTCAAAACATATGACGGGGGGGAATATCGTTCCAAAGCTCATGAAATTTTCGTGAAAACGTTCCATCGGCGTACAGTCAGATTCGGGAATGTTCATTAGGAGCCTATCATGTTTATGGTAGATTATGTTATGGGTGTCAATGTGATCTCAAGAGATTAATCGTGGAGCGAACTTGGGACACCTATCTATTCTCTGTAGGGAAATTTGTTATTCCGATCTTGAAGTTGCCTTCAGAAAAGCATTACTTGCTTTGTCGTAGATATTAAGGGTACTGACATCTTAAAGTAGTCGTCTGTGAGCACCATTTGTACATGAAAATTTAAAAATCGATTGATGAAAGGAAGATGTTTTCTCGATTATCTTGATGTCAAAGTTCGATGTCCAAATCATGGTTGTAGCATCGGTCGTTTAACCATTTAAACTTCGGCACGATAAATGATCTTGCTCGAAAAGATCTGGTTAGAGGTCTTCCTAGATTGAAGTTTGAAAAAGATTCATCTTTGCTCAGCCTTTAGTCCTACTTGAAAAAGCAAAGATGTTCTCCCACCAGCAAAAATCTGAATAATTACAAATACGGAAGTTCACTTCAACCTCTTCACATGGATCTGTGTGGTTCAATGACCGAGTCCCAGATGTATTAAAGAAGAAAAGAAATACTTCTTTAGTCATGTGGATGGACTATTACAAGATTCACATGGGTAAAGTTTTTTTGTGGTCAAAGGATGAAACTCAGAGTTTGTCACTAACTTTCTTATGCATAATACAGGTTTGGCCTCAACAAAACAGTCTGATTCATCCGCAAGATAACGGAACGGAATTCGTTCAACAAGTTATGTTGAATACTATGAGGTGTTGGCATATTCATCAAAGTATGTTCTGAGAAACTCTCAACAAAACGGGCATTGTTGAAAGACGTAATTATACTCTGGTGGAAGCAGCACGTACAATGATGAGATTCTCGAAAGCACATGTTCTTTGGGCAGGAAGTTGTAGCCACGGATTGTTACTACCCAGAAACCGATCACTAATTCATACTCGTCATAACAACCCTTATGAGCTTGTGCATTGATAAGAAAGCCTCATCTTACATTTTTTCGAGTATTTTGTGCTCTGTGCTATCCTACAAATGATAGCGAAGTCTAGGGGAAAATTTCAAGCAATGCTGCATTGGGATTTGTTGGGTATGCTCTAGCAGAAAGGCTATAGAATCTACAATAGAGAACTCGTCGATTAATGGAAACAATTCACGTCATCATTCGATTGTGATGCATTCAGTCAAATGGTCCTGTACGCATGAGTTCTGGACCAGAGCCTTTCATCATGACCCCTGGGACAACTCAAATATCAGGCGCTCCAACGATAAATAAAGAGCTTGGAGATGTTATTTCAACCTCAATGTTTGATGAACCCTTGAACAACTTGAGTCAATGAACCAGTCCTTCTGACTATGAAATTAACCGATCAAGTTTGTTCCACCGGTAAATCTTTGGTCTACAACGATGCTCAAGATGCACCGTCGACAAGTGCTTCATCGTCACATCGATCATATTACATCATCAGGCATTAACTTCAAGAAATTGCAGAAAGAACCCACTCACGAAGACACCCCAATCAATCACGATGTTCTTCATCCTTCACATAACCTTGTAACTGGAGATCCAGGTTCGGCACAATCATCATCTGGGAATGTTAATTCAGCGAAACCCAACCAAGTTAATCAACCACCAGATCATCTCAGAAGATGAGACCAAGATCATCCTCTGTGATACTTCATGGGAATCCACTCTTCGTCCTGTATCTACCAGAAAATGTAGAATCACGAGCTTTGTGGTGCTGTTTCCATTACTGAAATGTCAAAGTCGTAACCCATAGTAATTCAAATGGCCGTGATAGATGACTGATGGTTTGTCAAGCCATGCAAGATGAAATTCACAAAATTTGATCCGAACTTGAAGTAGAGAATTAGACCCGCCAATCTATGTTATGGTTATCGCTCTCAAGTGGATCTACAAAGTAAAGCTTGATGAATATGGTGATGTACTGAAAAACAAAGCTCGGTTAGTTGCAAAGGGATATCGTAGGAGGATGGTATTAATTTTAAAGAATCGTTTTGCTACAGTTGCTCGGATATAGAGGCCATCAGAATTCATTGCCAATGTTGCAATCATGGAATATGTTCATCTACCAGATGGATGGTCAAAATAAATGACTTTTCTGAATGGGTGGTCTTCAAGAAGAAGTCTTTGTCTGTCAGATGAGGATTTGAGACCAAGGATAATCATTACGCAACGTTTAGCGTCGGAGAAGGCTTTTTATGGGCCTAAAGAGGGGCACAAGGGTGTGGTAGGAAACAATCTAAAGTTCCTGTTGGCCAACAATTTTTCAGGGCGACGTGGATCGCAACGCTATTCACACGGCAAATCAAGGGACAAATATTCTACTTGTTCAAAATATAAGTAGATGGACATCATTTTTGCCTCAAAGATCATAATGCGTGTAACCTATTTTCAAAAAGAGGGCATGAGCTCTAAATTTTGATGTCGATGATGGGGCAAAATGTCATTTTTCTTTAGGACTGTAGTTTTCTCAAAGTCTCGGACGGGCATCTTATTAACAAGCAAAATATGCTCTCAAAACCTTAAAAAGAAAAATGGAAATGGATCTCTCTGACCTGTCGATACACAATGGTGGTTTGATTGAAACTGGACGAGGATTCAATGGGATTCTAGTTGACCAAACTCGATTCAGTAGGGAATGGTTGCTCCCTTATGTACCTTACAAAGCCAGTAGGACCCACCTTTTGTATACGCCGTGTTGCATAGTGTGCTAAGATTATCAGGCTAAGCCTACCAAAAAGCACTTTTTGAAGCTATCAAAAGTGTCTTCGGTATAATGAAAGGAACCCATTAACATGGGTCTTTGGTATCCGAAAGACAACGCCATGTCACTAACAGCTTATGCAGATGCGGATCATGCGGGATGTCAAGATTCAAGAAGAAGTACGTCGGGAAGTGCTCAGTTTCTTGGAGATAGATTGGTTAGCTGGTCATCAAAGAAGCAAAGAAGCAAAGAAGCAAAGAAGCACAGCAATATCAACTACAGAGGCTGAATACATCGCCATGTTTGGATGTTGTGCTCAATCCTGTTGGATGGATCACAGCTCAAAGATCCGGATTTTGACTTCAATAAAATTCCTTGTAACTATGATAACAAAAGTGCTATTGCTCGATGCTGTAACAACGTCCAGCACTCTCGCTCTAAACACATCGACATACGGCACCATTTCATCCGAGAGCAAGTGGAAAATAGAGTGGTTGAACTCTACTTCGTGGAAACGAATTATCAGCTTGCAGACATTCTCACCAAAGCATTACCAAGAGAACGGTTCGAATTTCTTCTTCCATGCCTAGGCATGAAGAGTTTGACCCCTGAAACTCTCAGACGTCTTCAAGAAGGAGAGGATGAGTAAACATAATGTCTTCGTGTATCCTTTGTAAAAAAAATGTGTGTGTGTTTGTTATATTAATTTAAAATTAATTAATAATAATAATAATAAAATACTTAGGAAATATTTTAAGTCATTTGGAATTACTAAAAGGCTTGCAATTACTTCAAATTGCAACCCGGTTTGATGTCTGGGCATGGATTACTTTATATCCATGCTTTATGGGAGTATAGTAAAACAATGGTGAGGGAAGAGCTGTTCGCCTGATCTTTTCCTCTCAATCAACGACTACAGCTCTTTCAATAGAAAACGGGTCGTTGTTTGAGGGGGAGAGTAAATGGGAAAAATCTAAGGGGTTCTAAAAGACTGTTGGATGCTATGAAAGTGTAATTATAAGATGATTGTTGTATTCTAATGGGTTAATATTTGAAGGGGAGTTAATTAATTTTAACTCAAAGGTCCAAAGTTATCTATTGTTGTAATGATTAGGGT
>BQNB010135534.1:0-18143 GCA_026074375.1 Tanacetum coccineum | reverse complement strand
GGCCTTAATCCTTTTGGGTCCAATGACCTTTCTAGGATCCTTAGAAGGCTTATAGGCTGTTTAAGCTCTCGAATAAGCTATGGGATCTTATTTGTGGCGTATGGCTTATTTTATGGACTCGGTAATGGGCTAGATGGCCCACTTGGGTTCGTTGGGCTTAACGGAGCATGTCAAGGGTCCATTAAGATTCTTAGTCCCATATTAAGCTCATTATGTGTTAAGCCGCGTATAAGCACACGAATAAGCTGTTTAGGCTTATTGTGGCTTATGAGCTCGCATTGGGCTCGCGTTGGGCTCGCGTAACAGGCTACGGGTCCATTGAGGCCCGTTGCTTCCCTTAGCCATTTATATGGTTATTCGAAGGGCCTTAGTGGCAAAAGGGTCATGCATTTAGCTCCTAAACACGTCGCCTCTTTCATGCAAGTGTTTATTAGGGTCGTGTACGCATTACTAAGCCGTCCTAATTCGTTTACAATGAAAGTTTACGTGTAGTTATTTATATTTTTCGCACCTAGGGTTAATGATTATGTTGAAGTCACTAGCTTGTCCTTCACCATCATTGTTCATGTGTTTTAACGAGCCCTTGCCCACACAAGTGAAATTATACGCCACATTAGACACGCACCCTCTATATATACGCGACATACGTTTAACAAATTCAAAAGGAAAAGACATTATGAAACGTAAAGTGTTGTTGTAACTTACAAGGGTCCTATTGCCTATAGATGGAGGAGTGGACGCGTAGTGTACAAATCCCTAGCTCGTATACCCTCGTGTGACACCCTTAGTGCTTATGTGTTCGAAGAATTTAGGAGTAGGAGGTGTTTGCTTGCGGTTTGTATCCCGAACAAGAGAAAGGAGTGTTGGAGGCGTGTGTGTGTTAACAAGAGTGTAAAAGGGTAAGATATGAATGCATATTTATAGGCAAGGAACTAGTTTACTCTCTTGGTTTCATAGACAACCCACACCGAACTTAGTTTGTCCCCTAGGAGGTGGTTTTGAAGAGTTCTAGTTTATCACTCATGGTTTTTGCTAAACCATCATAAGTACAAGCTTTAATTACCTAGGTGATGTACAAGATTGAGTTAGGTTAGGGAAATCTCATGACTTGGTGTGTTGTTTCCTTGCTAACCGCGACTAAGAAGAGCAAGGGAAGCAAAGTGAGTATTAACCATTGGGTAAGGGACTAGTAGGAGACCATTAGGACATGTCTTAATGACTTAGGAGATGTACATGTACCCTTAAGTATTATTAGTTTGATTTGCTAGCTAGAAATCCATATGGGACGATTTGTTTATGGTTCTCTTGTTAAAATTCGGAAAATCCAATGATATCGACGCAAGATTTTGTTTAATTTCGTGTCTAGGCATTTAATACGGGTATTGGTTTGAGTCTAGGTAAGTCTAGGTATTTCCGGGGTGTGTCCAAATGTATTTTATCGCGAAACGTAACCCTTTTTACGTGACCAACAAAAATAAAATACCTAAAGTACATAATTATCTCCCTAGTAATTATATATTACTTGGTGGATGAAAACTTTAATTTATTTGATGACCGTTTACATTAATTGTTTATTTCTAGCCTACGCGATTTAGCTCAAAGGTAAATATTAAAAGTAAACGCGTATCGGACTAAAATAAATAGTGATCATTAATAGAGTCGTATAATGACATGAAAATGAGAAATGTTACAATTGATGTGTATGAAGCAGAGCTTATTTTAAGGGACGAAAATGAACAAATAATTTTTCATGTCAATAGCACGACAAAACATCCTCAAAATCATGTAAACGAGTCAATTAAAATGGTTAATGACACATGCAAGGATAGTTTTAAGAAGTTCACCGACGAACCAGCTCTAGTTTGCTTGCCTCCATCGAAAGATAACAACGATGAAAAGGAAAAGCAGGAAGTGAAGAATCTCGCAGAGTCGACAGCTAAACGCCAAACTCGTATCACACCTTGTTTGAAGAATTTTAAAGTTATTTGCAAGGAGAGCATTTTTCATTCAAATAAAACACCTCACGTTTCTTCAGTTTTTGTAATCACATCCACTTTACCGTCTATTGAGCCCAAGGATTCTCTCGTAATGGGGGACGAGCACCTTAGTACTTTTAGTGCTGGGGAAATTGTCCTAATCATAAGAGAATCTGAGGATACATCCATGAGTGATAGTAAGAATGTTTTACCTTCGTGTGATGATTTCTCTTCCATCAACGTTCCACGTAATGATTCTGTAACTTTCTCTATCCCTCTTTTCGAATTTGATGTCAATTTCAACTCTAGTGACATAAACCCTCTTTTTGATGAAGTGTTAGAGGACATCGAGTGCAAGGTTTCTTATGATTCCAACCTTGATGAGTTGACTTTCCTAGTTACACCTCTTTCTGATTCTAATAAGGATGAGTGTCTTGCTCCAGGAGACGACATTGAGATTCTACTTCACCATGATCCGTCTACTCCTATGAAAAGCGTTACTTCTATTCTCGAGGGATTCATCGATGATCCACCTTTCAAAGAGAATGATGATTTATTTGATTTGGAATGTAAAATGAATAATTGGAAAAGAATTTTGTACGATGCTCCAATTGATAAAGCTGAGTGTTTCGACCTAGGAGGCGACAATGATGAGATCGATGTTTTTCTAGCTATCGAAGTTCCTACGTATATTGAGGAAGGTTATTATGACTCAGATGGAGACGTATTATATCTTAAGAGTTTGCTTAGTAATGATAACACCCATAATCTCTCTTCCGATGTATTTTTCGATCATGAACCACAACACATTAAGAATGAATCAGACCATGATACTTTGATAATTTTTTCTCCCAAGAGTGATGCTCTTCACCATGAGTTTGCCGGTGGAGTCATCATGATTCCTCCAAGAATTGATAGAAAGCACAAATCAATCGAATGTCATTTCTATGCGGAAATTCATCTTCCCGGTCGCCGGAAAATTTTCATACAATCATCGAGTCTCTTTCCATATCTACTACCCTCGTCGAGGATAGTGACTCTAATAGGGAAGAGATCGATATATTTTCCGGACCAGATGATTCGATACCACCAGGTATTGAAAGTAATTTTGACTCGGAAGAGGATATTATTGACAACTTGCTTAACGATGATCCCATTCCCGAATATGAGCGTTTAACCTTCGACATGCAACCCGATGTGCCCGTGATAAACAATGTTTATGAGCTTAATGAAGACGAATGTTTTGACCCAAAGGGAGGTGAGATTAATGTTAAAGTTGACGATTCCTTCACATTTATCATTCGGACTTTTCTCCCGTATCTCACTTACCCTAAGGTTTCTCCTTTACTTTCCTCCACCGAGAATAAGGACACCATTTTTTACCCCGGCATCTTCGCTTTTCATTTTTCTTCTCAAGAACCGGTAGTAGTTAAATGTTTCATGGAATTTTGCTCTTCCACATGTTTCATCCCCAAGGACGAATGAATTCGGGGATCGAGTCAAGCTATGTGAATCGGTTACCAAAAATAAAGGGCTTTGTGGGAGGCACCCCATGCTTATCTTTCTATTTTCTTTCTTATTTCTATTGTGATGTGAGGAGGCTTGTACTCTTCTGATTCTCGTTGTTTGTGCTTGAGATTGTTTGCAAGATTAACCCAAAAATTTTTGAAGACTCTCATGTTCGGTGTTGTGTCCCGGTCCACTCGAGCTTCCTAGCCTTTGCTTGCCATTAGTTTGGGGGAATCTGATATCCTAAGATTATTATCGACTAACATTTATCTTTTAGGACACTTAATAAACGGCTTGAGATTTTTGTAATACTCTCTTCATGCTTGGGTTATGCATTCGACTTTTTGAGTTCTAGTATGGGGTTTTTAAGTCTTAGGCTAGGAAACATTGAGGACAATGTTTAATTTTAGTATGGGGTAGTATATCTTCGATATGATCTTACCTACCTTTGCCCGTTGTTCTCACGTACCCCGTTTTCCCGCCAAAATTTTAAAATTTAAAAAAAAATCAAAAATAAAATAAGTGTTTTGTCACAATTTTGACTTTCCTACTAGGTAGAATAAGAATAAATTTTGACCAGATCGAGCGTGTTAAGGTCTAGCTTGTTCCTTAACTTTTAGGCTAAGCGTTCGCGGAAATTCGCGAAGAACGAAAAATGATATAGTTAAGTATGAGTGGGATGCTAAACAAGGATTAGTTGGAAATCTTAAGAGCTCATGTATGTAATTTGTGGCTTTTTCTCCCATAAGCTCTTAACCGGATTAATAATACGTGCATATGCTATGATTTGGCATTGACTGAGTTTGAACAAGATGATTGAGCATGGGAGGGTTTGATGCAAAATGTGCATTTGGACAGGATTGACTTGGTGATTTTGAACTTGAGCAACAAAGCTGATGATCGGCACCAGTATCTCCTAGCTTTAAGGCAACAACTCAGAGGTTACCTTACAGTTCCAAAAGTTAGTCAATCTTATAATAAGTTGCTTGAAAGCTATCAAACATGAAAAGAGAAAATTTTCAAAAGAGCTAGGACTGAAATTCTGTATATCAAATGAGCTAGAGTCATTAGAGGTCATGCTTAAAACACTTGAAAAGAAATGATATGCATGGGGTGATAAGTATGAACAAATGGAATATGACTTAAAGATAAGAGATTTGAAACTAGAAGAAAAACAAAAGGAATTAGATCAAGCCTTAAAAGAAAGAGATGATTTCAAAGTAAAACTTGAGAAATGGTCAAATGCTTCATGTACTTTGTCAAAAAAACGAAGTCCTAAACAAACAAAGATATGTGTCTGATAAGTCATGTATAGGATTTGGGATTGAGTCTAGTAATAGTATGGAAAGTGACATTTCATCTGGGGATGAAACTTTGACTGATTCTACATATGAAAACTTCAAAAGAGAAAAGGCCTACAAATCAAAACCGTCCACCTACAGGTACAATTATTCCACCCTAGGGCAAATGTACTCCCTTTACCAAACAAAGGGAAAAAGATGGAACTAGCCATTAGGAATAAAGTTGATAATCAAGAGACAACAAACACTAGTCAATCAGCAATTGATAGAAATACGTCAAAATTGAAGATGGGTTGATAGTGAGGATGAAGAACTGATGTTTGCATAGAGTCAAAGAGGGAAACTAGTGTTTTAACACAGAGAATAGTGGATGGAATCTGAGATGAGTAAACATGACGACGCGAAGAGCGAGGGGGATCGAGAGGCGCGGTCTGAGGGTATTGTGGCAGCTCTTAGGAGTGGAGAGATAGCTGATGGTGGACACCAAGCATTAGGGAAGGACTTCTAAATATGTGTGAAGAAACACGGCGAGAGGGTTGAGTTCAGCGGAGTTAGGAGTGGAGGTCTCCACTGATTGTTCTTGCGACTCGTACAGATTGACGAAGCTCACTACTATCATCTTATTAAGGACCGCAATCTACATGAAACTAACCTTCCAACACACCCAAACTCATAAATCTAAGGGAACACAGGGTTCAAGGGAAACAAGACCAGTTTGGAACAACATCCAAAGAGTGAACCATAGTAATTTCGCAAGAAACTCTAGGAACCCTCACCAAAGGAGATCCTTTATTCCATCAGCAGTACTTACAAGGGATGGGTTGATAAGTACTGCTAGACCAAAAGTGACACAAACAGTACCTTCAAAAAGTACTGCCAATGTGACTTATCAAGGTACTGCTAGATCTAGAGTACCACAGGCAGTACTTTCACGAAGTACTGATGGAAGTTATTATCCAAGGATGGATAGTAGAAGACCTAGAATCTCAAGTTACTCACCATCATCGAGGTCTTCTACCACAAGGACTCCTCATAGACCACAAAGACCCAAGAAAATTGTTAAATCGATCTGGGTAAAGAAAGGAAGTACTGTTGGATCCCAAGCAGTACTTCCACAAACTGTCAAAAAGAGTGCAATGATAAGTCCAAAACAAACATGGAGACCAAAAGGGAAATATCTAGATTCTGTGAATAGGGGTAATGGATCTTACACACTCAAGCAATTTGAGTATGTAACTCCATTAGGGGTATCCAAGTCAGTTATGACTTGGGTCCCTAAAAGAGTCTAATGCTTTGAAATTGTTTGTACAGGGCAATCCAGAAGAGGATCTCAAGGACTATGCTATCATTGACAGTGGATGCTCTGGAAGTATGACAGGAGACAAGGACAAGTTGTCTGATTTTAAAGAGTTCAAAGGTGGTTATGTGGCCTTTGGAAACGACTCTAAAGGTTGAATGAATCTCAGGAAAAGGAACCATAAACATCATGCTAGACATTGAGAAAGTTAGTGCTATGTTAAGAGCTCAAGTTTAAATCTTTTTATCCCTGTTTTCTCAAATCTGTGATAAGAAGCACAAATGTTATATTCACAGGATAAAGAATGTCTTATCCTTTCTCCACAGTTCAAGTTTGTTGATGAAGATCTGGTAATTCTTAGAGCTCCTAGAAAGAATGATGTCTACAGCCTGGATCTAAAGAACATTATTCCTTCTGGTGAAATCTACTGTTCGGTTTGCAAAGGCAACAGAGGATGAAGCCTGTCCTATGGCACAGAAACTGGGGCATGCAACTTCAAAAATATCAACAATTGGTTAAAGCAATCTGGTTTAGGGTTACCTCCAAGACATTCAAGATTGATCATTCGTGTCTTGCATGTAACAAGGGGAAACAACACAGGGCTTCTTGCAAAAAGGTTAAAGAAAGAACTATCAGAGAACCTTTAGAATTGCTCCACATGGACTTATTTGGACCTGTTTCAGTAGAGAGTATAAACAAGAAAAAGTACTGCTTGGTGGTCACTGATGACTGCAGCAAATTCAGTTGGGTGTTTTTCTTGGCCTACAAGGATGAGACATATGATATGCTTCATGATTTGATTGTGGGTTTAGAAAACAGGCTAAGACATAAAGTGAAGACCATCAGGTGTGACAATGGAACAGAGTTCAAGAATCAACTAATGAATGAGTTTTGTGCCAAGAAAGGAATCAAGAGAGAATATAGCATTGCAAGGACTCCTCAGCAAAATGGTGTTGCAGAAAGAAAGAATAGGACTCTCATTGAAGCTGCTAGAACCATGTTAGCAGACTCTCTTTTACCTATTCAATTTTGGGCTGAAGCAGTCAATACGGCTTGCTATGTGCTTAATAGAGTTTTGGTGACTAAACCTCAAATGAAGACTCCTTATGAAATTTTGATGGGAAGATCTCCCAACATCAGTTTCATGAGACCTTTTGGATGCTCTCTGACTATACTTAATACCCTAGATCAATTGGGTAAGTTTGATGGCAAGTCAGAAGAAGGCTATTTGTTGGGATATTCTACTAGCAGCAAAGGTTTTAGAGTCTACAACAGGGTAACAAGAAAAGTTCAGGAATGTCTTCATGTCGATTTTCTTGAGAATCAGGAGAATCAAAAAGGGAAAGGTCCTGATTGGATGTTTGATCTTGACCTTCTAACTCCTTCGATGAATTACATACCTGTAAGGAAAGAAAACTATGCTGATTCAGGAGACAAAGTTTCAACTTTGGGTGATGTTGAAGATTTAGATGACCAGCAGTTCATTGTTCATACAGCTCAGCCTATGCATCCAGAGGAACGTACTGCTGCCAAAGAAGTTCCATTGTCCTCTGAAGAACAAGCTTTACATGATGAGCTTATGAATTTGATGCATCAAGAATCTCTTGCCAAAGCTCATAATGATGATCAAAGGATTGCTTTTGAAGAGGAAAAGAGGAGAATATCTATTGCAAAGGGAAAAGAACATGTCAACAGTACTTTCACTCTAAGTACTGCTAACACACCTCCTCAAAGTGCTGGTAATACACCAACAGATTCTGATGATGATATTCCAAAAGATGGTGTTTTCTCTACAAACTCTTTTGATGATGAAAATACAGACACTGAGGAAGGGGGAGCGGCTGACTACAACAAAATGGATCCTACCATTGATGTCACCTCTACTCCTACACTTAGAATTCATAAGATTCATCCTCAAAGTCAGATTATTGGCAAAAGTACTGCCGGGGTTCAAACAAGAAGAAAGCTTAAAGAAAGTACTTCTGACCAACACCAAGCCTTGCTGTCTTTCATATACAAGCAAAACAGGACTAATCACAAAGATCAGCAAACATGCTTGTTTGCTTGTTTCCTATCTCAAGAGGAACCCAAGAAAGTCTCTCAAGCCTTAGCAGTTATCTTAAAATAAGCTTAAAGTTTCCTCCAGGGACTATGTGGTTAATAGTTGTATCAAAATGCTTATTTGAGATTTTTAGCTTATTGCCATAAGTTTTTATTCAGTTTCTGTCTTAACTAGCTTATTAGGTTAAAATTAAGTTGTTTTTAGCTTAAAAGAGTCAGGATTAGCTTATTTTAACTTTTCATAAAAAAACATCAAAAATAGCATAAGTAGCTTTTTTTAGTTTGATTTTTTCAATGCTTAATTGAATTTCAAAATGTCTTTGTTTGTTGTTCAAGTAGGTCTATAAGCGAGATTTAAGTAGGTATAAGCTAGATTGTCATAAGGTTCCTCTTGTTAGCTTAAAAATAAGCTTAAAGTTGTCTCATTGTCTGTTTTGAGCTCAGTTGTGTCCCAAGTGTTTTTTCAGCTTATTGTCTTTTAATTTGCTTATTTGTTGTTTAAACTAGCTTATTAGGTTAGAAGTTAGTTGCTAGTAGCTTATTTGATATAGTTTTAGCTTATCTTAGTTTCGACTTTTAAGTTTTCAAAAAATAAAAAAAGATTAAGTGAATTTCTGTCTGATTTTTTAAGCTATTTTCTAGCTTATAAAGTGATTTAGAAAAAAGTTTAATTTCATTACAAAAAAATAGCTTATTTTTATCTGCTTTATAACTTTGCTTTTTAGGTTTTTACAAAAATAAAAAAAAGGGAAGAAGAGAAATCAGGGGTGAGCAAGCTCGAACCCCTGACCTCAACCTTCCTCCACCCTTTATAAACCTCAACACACACACCACTAACCAACGTGCCCTTGGGACTTTTACGTCCAAGTTTGCAAACACATTCCTTTTAACACCTTTTGAGCTCTTTTTAGAATAAGCACTTCGAGTACTATTGTTCTTTTTCCTGGCTTATTCTTTTTAGCTTATTCGTAGGACTTATTTTTTATACAATCTTTATAACTTTAGTAATTTTTAAGAATTTTCTTAGAATTTTTAGTCAAAGTTTAATATTTTTCGTGAATTAATTTTGTTAAAAACTTTAAAAAATCACAAAAAATAGAAAAATAATCAAAAAATAATAATTTTCTTTTTTATAAAATTTTCTTTTAGCATATTCTAGGCTTAGGTTTTAAATTTACTTTCGTAGGGTTAATATTTTGAAAGTTCATTTTTTAAAGAACAAGATTTCGTTCCCGTTCTCGTTTTCTTCATTTTTAAGATTTAAACACTCTCGTTTTAGAATTTCCTTAGCCTTTTCTTTACAAATAGTCAAATAGGATTAGAAAAAGTTTAGAAAAGCATTTAGGATTTAATTTTAGTTCAATTGCTTATTTGTCGCGTTTTATTAAATTCCTCGTTAATGTTTTTTTCCGTATTTGCTTTAATTGTTGCTTTTATTTGCTCTCTATTTTGGATTTTAGAAAACATTCATCTTCGAACCATTTCAAGTCATTGTTCCAAATAACAAAACGAGGTCACCATTTCATAAGTCTTGGAAACGACCCGGTAATCACTTACCGCTTACGTAGGATCTTTTTCGTTTAGATTTTTACTTTAAATATTTATCCTCAAGGATTTTTGTAAATTAATTTATACTTTGATATTATTACGTGTATTATACTTGAAACATCAATATCCATATGCTTTTTCATCTCTTCCTCCTCCTGATCATCATCAACCCTTTTGCTTCTTAGCTTTTTCCTACTCTAATTCATCACCTGCTCTTTTAGAACTCTTTCTTGTGTTGTATCTGTTTTAGCTTTATTTGAGCCTTCTTTCATTTTAGTTTCCATATCAATAAACATATATACCCTTGTCATTTCTTTATCAAATAACTTCTAAATTTCGTCAAATGACTTGTTCTTTAATTGACTGTGCTTGTATCCACCCATATGTTTCAGATAAGTTGACATTGTACTTTTCTTTTGTGCTTTAGTGGGTGGTTTGTTCCTTTTCTTTAGCTCTTAATGCTGCCAAATGTTTCTTTCTCTTCTCCAAGAGATCTACAAACAATCTTGCCTTCTCTTCATCTGTCAATTCCTCTTGCTCTCTTATTTGCAGTCTTTCTGCCAGCAACCTATCAGCCTCTATCATTGCTTGTGTGTTATCCCATGATTCAATTAAGGGGGCCCCCATAAAAAAAAAAAAAAAAATGGGGGGTGGCTTCTTCTTCCCTTTTGTCTTGCAAGCTCTCTTCTTCTTCTAATTCATCTGTAGTTAGGCCTTCAAGATTTCTAGTAACTTCTTTCTTCATCAAGTGCTATTTGACTTTCTTTTTAAAGGTTTTTCAGGCGTCAATCATTACTCTACAGTCTGCCTTGCCTTGTATTTTATCCTGTAGAAGTTGTGATGCTTGTAAAGGTGATGATGTTGTTTTGAATTCACTTGGCTCTTGAACTACAACCCCTCTAGCCTTGGGTCTTGTAGTTGTAGTTGTTGTAGCAGCAGTTGTAACAGCTTTTGGTTTAGCTGCTTTGATCTCTTCAGAGTCTGAGCCAGAGTCAACTCATCAATATAGTTGTAGAGCACTGCAGTAGTAACTTCAATATTACAATAGTAACTACTCACTCACATGTAAGTAACGAATCAGCATCACAAACATTCTTTTCAGCAACAACTTTTTCTCAACCTTAGTAAATCAACTTGTACATCAAACAACACTCTTTACATTTCTTTTTTCTTGATCTCATCATAATCAAGGGCACTTCTGCATCAACATCAAAATCAACTATTCACTCCCCTGTATTGGATGCATCCTCCTAGAGCACACCAAACTTGACATCAATTTAGAGGATTCTACCCTACTAGCTAAACCAACCTTCCTTAACCTCTCGAGCCCTGAATTTTTTGACTTCTTTATCTTTTCCAACTGCTTGACTATCTTCTTTAAACTAGCAATCTCATTTGCTTGAGCAGTCTTTGCTTTCTCCAAATCAAGAACCTTCTCTTGTAGACTGGTACATAAACTTATCAACTCAGTCAGTTGCAGTCTATCCTCACCACTTTGAGGTGGATCATAGGAAGGGGTAGATACATGTTCCTCATTAGTAGCCTCATCAAGGATAGGCTATGTAGGACCACTTTCCTTCCTTTATTTTCTTCTGGACTTTTTCTTTTGAGGCTAATGATGAGGTTAGAGTAATACTATTAGGTGTGAATGGGAATCAGTAGGAGCAGCTGAATCTTAACCTATATCTTCTGGAGCTTAAACCATCATTATTTCGAAAAGAGGTGTGACCTTACCGGAAAAACCCTTTCCTGGTCTCTTCATGTTAGCAAACACCTTCTTAGTGTGGGAAGGGGGAACATAAATCCCTTTATGTTTAGTCATTCCTTTAACTTGATTGTCTAGGAAGACTTGCACAAACCTTGGATACATAAGAAACTTAACCCTTCCCTTCAAGTTTTACACCATATTGTCAAAAATGTACTTGGAAAAGTTAAATTTTTGGTTTGTGGCAAGACAGATGATAGCAGATGCCATAGTGCTACTAAATTCATTCTAAGTTGTAGTCTTAGCACTAAGGCATTGCAATATGGTATGGATAAGAAATTTCTATTGGGATGAAAAATAAGCTTTATAGAATGTTAGCTTTTGAGTAAGATTTTCATACCCCATTATTTCTAGTTTTGCAAAAATGGTAGCAGTAGGTAGACAATATGTTCCTTCAGCACTTCTAATTAAGAACACTTCTTATACTTGTCCAGTGAAGAACACAATTCTTCATATCAACTAGGGCTTGTATCTGACATACCCATTAACTGTCTTAACCTTGCATTGCCCAGAACTGTTCAATCAATGAAGAAGCAGATGGTGGGATTCACCGTTAGCGCATATCTGATAGATATTGCATTTAGAAAATCAATAATTCCCTCAAACCCATCACTTTCTTTGGTTTTCTCTAAAAACGCAACCAAATTATGAGTATTTCACAACTTAGTAATTCAACATTGTGTTGGGTTTTGAAGGAGAAATGAATAAAATTGAGTTAGGGTCTATGATCAGAGAGTATATCAAGGTGTAAAATCGATTGAATGAGTGATTGAAACCCTTAATCAAAGTATTTATGAAATCACCCTCAGCAGCATTAACTTGAACTGGCAACATTAAGTTAAGCCTAACAGTATTAACTAACCCAGCAGTAGGAAGTTATGCTTGGCAGCATTAACTTATGCCTAACAGCAGTAAGTGAATGCCTAGCAGCATAAACTAGTACTGGCAACAGTAAGTTTAAGTCTAGCAGCATTAACTTTGATACACCAGCATTAACTCCAACTTCACTCCGAAAAGCATTTCCATCATGAATTTTGACTCTCACAAGCTCTCTTTCTGTTTTTAATCTCACAATACTCTTCATTTCATTTTCTCAAAACCAATTCACTCTATCTGTTTTAATATCACACAACTCTCTTTCTATTTTTCAGCTCACTATATCTCTTATTTCTTTTTCACACCAATTTACTCTATATGTTTTTAAATAACAAATTAAGAGCCCTAACAAACAGTTTGGTGCAAAATTCCATCAATTCCTTTAGTTTCATGTTGTCCTCCCCACTTCCAAGTGTGTTAACTCTTGAGAGAGGTGGATCATTGGACTGTTTAGATGCAGCCTCAAACCTAATTTGAGCTTCTGCACCCCCAATTATTGGTAATCCTACACCTGTGACCACTACCTGAGCCAGAATTTCCCTGAGGAAAAGACTCATTAAGTGTTGGCATGGATTGGGTCCTATTTATGTTACCACTGTCATGCTCTGCTTCTAAGCTAGAAGCAGTAGTGATAGCCCTTTTCCATTCTATCTTCCCACACCTTAATGATGGTCTTATCTATTACAAGGGGAATAGGTCGACTAGATTGAGATATCTCAGTGGACCTTTTGGCTTTCCTAGTTTTTAGTCTTTTTGGGTTAAGATTATGATGGAATAGTAATTGTTTCAAGATTAGATAGTGAAGAAGTTGTGGATGTGTGTTGGGGTTCAGTAGGATTTCCTGACCCTTCACCCACTCCTTCTTGTTGTTATGCAGCATTTCCATGTCATTAAAGCCCCGTTGTGTATAATCAGCTTCATAGTAACACAATTAACCTCCCCTCAATTAATACTTTAGAGGTTAAGCATTCTAATACTGGCAATCAGATATTAAAATATGCTAACATCAAATGCCTTTGTGAGTAAATCAGCAACATTGTGATCAATATGAATCTTGATCACTCAATTAATCTTTTTCTCATATGAATCCCTGCTGAAGTGATGTCTAATCTCAATGGTGTGCTTAGTCTTTTGAGTGAACACTGGATTCTTAACCATGCAGATGGTGCTTTCATTATCAATGAAAATCTTGGTGTTCATGAAATTGTATTCATAATCCAGCATTTGATTTTGAATCCATAACACCTGTCCACAGCAACTAGATGCAGCTACATATTCTGCTTCCAGTAGTAGAGTTAGCAACTATAGTTTGCTTCTTACATTGCCATGAAGATCATCTCCTCCCAAGAAATTGACACCCGGCTTCGCTGTTGTGGAATTCTCTGTCTAAACTTGCACTAGCATAGTCACTGTCAGATATAGCTTCCAATACAAATGGTGAGTCTTAGGGATACCAAAGGCCCAATTTAGGTTGATCTTTAAGTATCAAAACGATTCTCTCACAGCATGAAGAAGTGAAACTTTAGTGTGAAATGAAAACCTTGCACAAGCACCATACAACAAACATTAAAATATAAGCCTAGAAGCTGTTAGAACATCAATGAATCCCAATTCATTATCTATTAAGGGGAACATCAACACTTCAGCTTCTGCATCTTTGAGCAATACTTATGAAGTCACCATAAGAGTACATGATGTCTTCACAGTTGAAAACAAATTCTTGAAAATTTCCATCCATCCATACTTGTCTTGAACTAATCAAAATTTCCATTACATCTTTTTGTGTCACTTGTATCCTAAGAAGAAAGTAATCACACCCCTAGAGCTCATCTAGATCTTAAACTCAGTGCATAAACCTTCTTAGTAATCCAAAAATAATATCATCCATCTACATATACTTGAACTAGTAAAGCATCACCTTTGACTCTTTTAATGAACAAAGTCTTATCTATCTAGCCTCTCTGAAATCTATTGTCCAATAAATAAGTAGACAGTGTCTCATACCAAGCTCTAGGAGCTTAATGTAGACCATATAATGCCTTTTCTACCTTATTCACTTTGTCAGGACACTCTGGATCTTCAAACCCTGAAGGTTGACAGACATAAACTTCCTCTTCAATCTTGCCATATAGAAATGCACTCTTCAAATCCATCTGATACCCAACAAAGTCTTTGAATGAGGCATAGGCTAAGAACAGCCTAATTGCTTCAATCCTAGCAACTAGAGCAAAAACCTCATCATAATCAATTCCCTCTTCTTGAGTGTATCCCTGAGCAACCAACCTAGCCTTGTTCCTGATTACAATGCCTCTTTCATCTTTCTTATTCCCATACACCCATTTAGTACCAATAGCTCTTTTGCCATGTGGTAAATCCATCAAAGTCCAAACCTGTTGTAATTTGAACTACAGAAGCTCTTCTTGCATAGCTTCTATCCAGCTTGGATCTTGTAATGCTTGGATTACCTTTTTGGGCTCTACTTGTGATAAGAAACATGCAAACAGACAATTTTGAAAGTCTTTATGGTTGATTCTCTGTTGCACTGAACTAAACATACCATGTTCAGTCACATTCTTTGTCATCCTTCTGGTTTGTGGTCTAATGTATATTCTCCAATTGATTGGTATCAAAGTGGATGACCTTGGTGAATTCGGTAGTGAGTATGACTAACAATGATATGGTATCTCAAATTAGCCATGTCACCTTACATCAACTCCTTCATCATCATCATGAAATAGACAATTATCTTATCCAAATTAGGCATGTTTGGATCAACATACATTTGTAGACTATATTCTTCATCAACGGCATTTTTTTCCTATGTCTCAGCATTAACCGTTTGACTAACAGTATAATGTTGTTAGTGTTGTTGACATTTGGCATCCTTTCTTTGATTAACTCTTGCTCCTCTGTATTTGGCACCATCATTGTCTTCATTTTCTATGATCTTTAGTGCATCCTTCTTTTCTCCTCCCTGATGGTTATGAATCCAGCATCAGGAGAATCCTTTAAACTAGAAGAGAATGATTGATCAGATGTCAACAATGGTAGCAGTATATACTCTTGACTAGATACTGTATTTTTCCTAGCTTGACCTGCATCAATGTTTTCTTTAGTACCTGTATTACCATTAGTTTGATTTCCTGCAACAACTGGCTTATAATTCATAGATTTTGGAAGAGCATCTATATCAACAAAGATCAATTAGGGTCCATTCCTACAATATTAGGTGTTTTCTTTCTTCACTAAACTGACTGCAGGTTCTCTTCTACTATCCTATTCTACATTGAATACCTAAATCTTTGCTATTGGTAGAGTAATCCTACAAAGAACCCTTCATCACAAGCCTTTTCCATCAAACTTACCTAGGTGTCTAATGTATTAAAGAATATTAACAGGAACATACCCAATGGTCCTCATGAAGCTTAAGGAAGGTTTTCCCTTCCCTAAGAAAAAATTCATAAAGGGGTCTTGTTGTGAGGCATGATAACTAACACCCTATTATGAAACATACCAAGCTTATTATCTCTGCTTTTAGCCCAAAAAAGTTTGTTGGCAATTCTAAATCACTAGCATAATCCTATCAGCCTCTATTAGAATCGCTATTTTTTTTCCTTTCTTTCACACTACCATTATGTTGTGGTAGTCCCAAGCAACACTAAATACCCTCATAATACCTCATTTCACAAACTGATTCATGACCTTATCCTTGAAAATTCATCCCATTGTCACATCTATTACTTTCCACCTTAAGAGTCAATTAGATTTTCTATGCCGGTTATGAATGTTTTAAGGATTTCACTAGTTTCATCCTTAGTGGCTAAAAAGAAAACCCAACTAAACCTACTATAGTCATCTGTGACAACTAGGCAGTACATCTTCTTCATTAGACACTTTACAAATGTGGCCTAAACAAATTCCATAATGCAACATATTGAGCTTACAGTCTTGGTCTTACAAGAGGCTTTATGCTGCTTTCCTTTCTGACAAGCAACACATGTGTGATTATTATCAAAAATCTTTGAAGGTAAACCTCTAGCAAAGATTAAATTCTCTTTCCCTCACTAGTTTGTTTAGTGTTTTGAAATTTATATGTCCAAGCCTCCTATAGCAAAGATTAGATTCATCTAATGTGGCTTTTGCAAAGAGACAAGTTAAACCTCCTGAAGGAACAATATTCTTTAAATCAACACTGTACATGTTATCTTTTATAGGAACTCTAAGCAAGACATGAGTTTCATCAAGTAGCTTAAAGTCAGGAGACAAAACAACACATTCAATGTCTGTAAAAAGAACAATGTTTTTCTTGTCACACATTTGTGAGACACTAAAAAGGTTAAACTTAAGCTCCTTAACAAAGTACACATCTTCAAAATCCAATTTACATGTACTGATTTTACCTTTACCAGTGATTCTACCTCCTTTGGGATCTCCTTTAAATGCAATAAATCCACCATCAATTTCTTCATAATCTAAGAGGTAGGACTTGTTTCCAGTTATGTGCCTAGAGCATCCACTATTAATTACTCATTTTTCCTGCAAGTCTAGTTGTGGATTGCCCTGCATAAAAATAAGAGAATCAGACTCTCTTAGGGACCCAAGCCATTACAGACTTGGATCTGCCTTGTGCATCAACATAGTTAAATCTTTTAAAATTCATTGATGCACCATTGTGTCTGGAGACATGGTCTGAAACCTTTTGCTTTGGTCTCCAAACCCAACATGCTGATGCCTTAACAGCATTAGCCTCATTTCCCTTATTATCACTTACTACTGCTTTTGGCCCAGCAATAGTAACATTTCCTTTAACAGTGTTAACTTTTTCTTTTAAATTACTATTCGTATTTGTTGTAGACCTGTTAAAGGGCCTTCTAACATGTGTGTGTGCTCTATTAAAAATATTTGATGTTGTCCTTGCACTATTCACTGTTGGTTTTAGGTAGGCAGTATTAATTGGTCTGGCAGTTTTAACTGATACTGCTGCTTTTTAAAAGTTTTGTCCAGCAGTATTAAGTGTTTTAATACCAGATTTCATTAAGACTACTTTTGGAACAAAATTTCCTTTTGGATGAGGGTGAGTCATTCTTTGAGAATTTTGGTGATTTGCCCTTCTAGCATTGTTCCATACAGTTTTCTCTACCATTTTCTTTTCATACAAATCACAATCTTTGATCAAATGATTAAAACTGCCACATTCATAACAAGCTTTATTTTTAAACTCAAAATTACTTCCTAATTTCTAAGTCATCAAGTTATTCCAATTTCTCTGGTTACCTCTAGGGCTTTGACTGTTTTTCCTAGGGTATTTAGCTTGCTTTTTGTTCTCTACCTTCTTAACAGACTCACTAGTTGTTTTTACATGCTCATTAGATTTAACAAATTCTGTTTTGGCAAAACTAGGTTTTCTCTGTTTAGATTTAAACTCAGTCTCATTCTCATCCCCACTGTCAGATATCCAGTCTTCAATAAGAGGTTCACCAACAAACTTAGGTTTTGACACACTAGTCTTAGCTTTACTTGTTGCAACATCAGGTATACTAGTTACTGACTCACTAAAAACATATTCTCCTTTATCAACAAGTACCAAATCATATTTATGGGGCATGAAGTTCCCAGTATAGGGAGGGGGAACAACATGATACCATTCACTTGTTTTGTACCTATCATTTTCCTTACTATCAAACACATGACTATCAAACCCCACTCTAGTCTTGAACTTATCACTTACTTAAATCTCTAACAATTTGCTTAGATTTTTAGATGAATTTCCAAACTTTTCTAAGGTAAGTTTTAAATCATCTCTTTCCTTT